>APFE030895197.1:37998-143990 GCA_000404065.3 Pinus taeda
ATACCAAGATCTTACAAGATTTTATAATTGAGTAAAATATTCGCCATGACTAGTGAGAGATTCGCCAAAAAATTATATATACATATTATATTATTGATAAAATCGCCTTCCATTTTTCCTATATACCATGAAGATTCGCCCATTTATTATACTTATAAATTTAGGGGGTGTTCTTAAAATTTTCCCTGAATCTAAGCATAGTAAACCCTTATCTTAGGAATCAAATTAGTATTTTGTAGAACTTTCCTCCTTTAACCTGTGGCAATGTCCAAATTCCTTTTGTTCTTTCTAGAATAGTCTTTCTTTCCCACTAGAACCTGTATTCTTAGATTTCCTTTCTTTCCCATACTCTCCTTTTTGTTTCCTTCTCCACCACATGACCGTTATCTCCCATCATGTTATTCCTAGTGATAGGAACTTAGAAAAAGTGAAGGATTTTTACTGTGACAACTATCACTTGAAAAAAAATCTTTCTTGGACTGCAATTGATTTCCTGATAGTTAGGTAGTATGGCTACTCTCACGTTGGCTCCAATTATATTTTAAAATAAAAAATGAGGAATAAATAATATTTCATTCATAACAATAAATATTTACATCTTTTATCAATATGCACAACTTTAATTTTATCCCACGGATATTATCCAACTTAAACATTTACAAAAAATAAAAGTAGAAAATTCTTATAGGAAATTAATTACATCAGAGGTGCTCCACTCTTCTTCTTCTTTTTTGTTATAATTATAATCCACAAAAAATTTACTTATCCTTTCTCCTCTTTTTGTTTTTCTTTTTAACCTCACTATATCAAGAATTATATTCAACTTATTAATTATGTTTCCAAATTCTTTTATAACATTTGGTGTTGATCATGAAAAAGAAAGAATAAATAACAAATATGATGAGAGTTCTTACTGTATACTTCAAATACACTTATAATTTGACATCCTAATCAAAATTCGAAATAGTATCTGCATAAAATGTTTTGAAAAACCATGACACATCTAAATTTGTTTAATGGATCAGTAGTTATTACTATCATAGAGATTCCACAAAAAATTTGAAACTCCACTACTCACTACACCTACCTTTCCTAGTATTAATCCTTATTCACAAATAACTCATTAGCTCTTAATATAAGTAATCACCAAATAATAAACTATGGCTATCCAAAAAGAGTCATTGACTCTCCTTGTTGTAACAACCCTTGCGAAAATTCCATGTAATAAAAATTAATAAAGGAAAAACAATAACCACGGTTGATGGGACACTTATTCCAAGTGAATGTTGGGTAAAATCCTCATGACGGGGATCACTTGTGATTTATTAATGGCTAAGGAAATTTTCAAAGGCAATGGTTAAGGCTTTAGAAAGGAAAAATGGCATTTTTGGCACATTTATTTATGAAAATAATAGAAATTAGGAGAAAAGGGAGGTCAAGGGTCACAAGTTGCATGTGAGGAGGAAATTGAAGGAAAATAATGGAAAATGAAGAAATAGAGGCCTCATTGATAAAAAAAGATTCTAATAATCATTTGGTAACCTTTCGTCAGTTCAGTTTTAGAGCTCTCTCATTATTCTCTCTCTCTCATACTCTTGGGTAGTTAGAGTTTTCTTGGAGCACTCTTGGAGGGTGTGGCATACTTAGGATTTTTGGAGCAAGAAGGCAAAGAAAGAGCAAGAAAGCACAAGAGGACATTAGGATCAACAACTACAACATGATTTTCTTATAGGTATCGAATTACATGTATGTCTCCTTACTAGTTTTGGCATGATTGGCATGTACATATAGATTTTTGTCATGATCTATCACTCGCATGGAGGATTGCCTAGATTGACATTGGATTTCCTAGGCTTTCCATTTCTTGGATAGCCATGGAGGTTGTGCGTTTATTTCATTGTTTTGTTTTGGTTTGTTCTCATGTTTCCTTAGCTTGGGTTGAGTTATTAGTTTCTAGAAGCCCTTGTTGAAAAAATGCTCTAGAAGCCCTATAACAACTTGGGTTAAGTTACTAGTCTTAGAAGCCTTGGTTGGAAAAATAATCTGGAAGCCCTTAGTGGGTTAAGTTACTATTCCTCGGAGCCTTGGTTGGAAAAACGCTCTAGAATCCTAGTGACAGTTGTGGGTTGAATTACTAGCCCTGAAAGCCTTTGTTGGAAAAAACGCTATGGAAGGTTTGGAAGGCTTGGATGGAGGCCAATCTAATGATGGTTTTTGTGATGTCTGACCATGAGGTGGAATCATTGTTTGGTGGTTTGAGGTGGATGGCCTCTGAAATCCCTAAATGGTTTTATATTGATGTGTTCTATCTGATCCTGCATTCATTCTTGGAATATGGCACGAGGGTGAATGGATGAAGAGAGATTTGACTCAGCCATTCTACGGTCGAGTGAAGTGTGGAAGTCCCATCCCAGGTTTCGATTTTTCATCATCAATATGAGGTTATTTCTCCTTTTATTTCTATGAGTATTATTTTGGTTTATATGTGGATCATATGGTTGTGATTTCATTGGTATTTATGTTGCTATTATTTTGGTTATATATATATGGTTTATGATAGTAGCTATGTATGGCTCTCATCACATTTTTACTGGTAAATGTATGAAAAATGTATATATGGCCTAATGGATCAAATGGAAATTGATGTTTTGAGGCATCAATGCTCCTAAGAGATTCTCAACTAAGTATGAGACCCCTACGGAAAATTTTAAGGATGGAAAATTATCTTGAAGTTTAAAACATTGGAAAATCTCACTAGTCCCTAATAAAATGTTTATTGATGTATTTGTAAAATTATTCAAATTTATAATGATTTTATATAAACTCTCTATATAATGTTGGCTATTTTTAAGGTAAAATAATTTTATATTGGAAAATTTGAGTGAATCATTTTTATAAAAAATGGAAATTAGCGAATCTTTTTTTTGGAAAAGGCATGGAAAATTAGCCCACCTGCGAATATTTGCCCCTAAAATTTTCCATGGAAACCCCTATGCTCAGATCTATTATTTACACCTGTATATTACATATTTGTGATATGTTTGACGAAATTCCTATCATGGTTAGTAGAGGTACAATCAAGGTTTCATTCAAGTGATCATATTCATACTATCATTTCCTTGTTATTTTATTGTTCTGGAGATCTCATTCAATTCTCGGCAGTGACCTGGGCTCTGGGCCTTAAAAACTACCTCAAATCCCAGGGACGTTGGCACAACATAGTGCAAAAAAGTCCTTGGACACTGCCTTGCAGGCCTGTGACAACGTCCAGAGTTCCCTGGACACTGGCATGACCATAGCATGAGAGAGTCCAAAAGTCAGGTGGTTCAAAAGCTCAGCGGGATCCAAGGGTTGCTTGGTAGAAAGGTTGGATTAGTTCTTGAGGGTCCTAATGCTAGTGTTGAATGTCTCTATGGTGTGTTTTCATGAGTTCCACTTCCTTAACGTGACTTAGGAGGCCAAATCATATCATAGTGACCTCTCATCACATGTTTACCTCGATTGGCCGCTTGCTTGGTTAGATGTGGGAGGAGGGTGTTACAGAGTGATATTAGAGCATGTTTCACCCTCCGGACTAGATGGGTTGTATGTTGGTAATGCATGCATGTGAGTTGCATTGGTGTCCCTCATGCTTGCATTCGATGTGCTTTATGCATTTTCACGATGTTGATCATGGTTGTAGTGACATCGTCATGTCTAAGTTGTTTTTGTTATCGTGGGATGCATCATCATGAGTGTATGAATTGTTTACATGTCGTTATATGTCACTCACATGTATCAATGTGTACGCTTGGTTACATTCTCGTATGTTTGGTTACATTCTTCTATGCTTAGTTACATGTACCATTCTTGTAGGTTTGGTTACAATTATTATTCGTTTATGTTTGATTACATGTGTTTATGCATGTGTCTGGTTTCTTATGCATTTATTATGCATGTTAATGTTTGCATGTGGTCAATTATGTAGTGATGTAATGATTGTTGTCATGCATGAGGTCATGGTATGAGTTGTTGATAAGGTCATGCATGATGGCTAGACCATACCAAGAATGATGGTTGCATGGTTATATACTTATGTGTTATGTTTCTATATGTTGGCATGATTATGTTATACATGTATCATGTTGATTTGTTGATATTGCAGACAATGTATCATCCCCAAGCTATGCTAAGGTATGTTGGTTTATTTTGATTTGGGTTAGCTGACGTGATATACCTTGCATGAAGAAATATCAAATGGTTAGCAAAATGGCATACTACAAAGACTCTCTGTATGAATCAAATGAACGATATGGTGTTGGGAACTCTTCCGATTTGGCATATACATTAAGAAATTTAAAGGAAGATATAACGAGTTGCAAGGCAGATAATGAAAGAAGTGTGTAGGCACAAAAGAAACAAGCAGAGGTAAATGCAGTGATACTTTAGAGTTTGTTATATTTGCAGTGATAGGGACCACGTCGAATCAGCTATGAGTAGGAAGATAAAACTAATGGGGCATATAGAAGTAGGTCACATTGTCTTCACAAATCAGATAGAGATGACACAGTTAGAGATGTCAAACTGTTGGACACTCCGGATAGGAGGAGGGATAGACACAATTACTATTCTAGTTTTGATTTAGATAGGCACTATGATCATCATCATTACCATCTTTACAGGAGGAGTCATAGGGGATACCTTCCAGATGAGTTTACAAAAGAAAAGCCACCTAATTTTGATGGAGAGATGAAGAAACCATAGGATGCAAAGGAATGGTTGCTTGGCATGAGGAAGTTCTTTAGGTTGCATGACTATTCAAAGAACATGAAAGCCAGAGTAGCTACATTCATCCTCAAAGGTAAAGAAAACATTTGGTCAGAAGATGTGAAGAATTTTACATGCATTAGAGGAATTTTAAGGTCTAAAATGTGCCTCCTAAGGAAATTATAAAATAAAAGTGGAAATAATAAAATAATATTAGCTTACATCATCAAATTTTAGAGGGAAAAAAGAAAAACAAAAATTTCAACTTGTATTTTCAACTTATCTCCCTATGGGTTTACTCAAATTTCGAGTGACAACACTCTTTGGATGCATAATTTCATTTGTCATCTAAGGAGTACCCATATTGCATACTTTCAATGGACCCTACTACACAAAAAATTAGAAATACATGAAAAATGTGATTGCAATCATTTTTTTTTCATGTATTTCTCATTTTTCGTATAGCAGGGTCCATCAAAATTATGCAACATGGGTACTCCTTGGATGAGGAATTAAATTTTTCATCCAACGAGTACTCACTCTCAAAATTTGAGTAAAACCTTAGGGAGATAAACTCAAAATACAAGTTGAAAAAGTAGGTATATTATTTTATTATTTTTTAATCATTTTACTTTTTTACTCCAAAAATGGTGAATCATCCCCCATGGTTGACATTATCATCTTGAATCTTATTGGTTCTTATAAAGTTTATTTTTGGTTGTAAATTTTTCTTAAGAGGCCCATTTTAGACATCAAAATTTCCCTCATGAAGAAGACTTAACTTGGAGTGAGTTTGAGCAGTTATTCAAGAAGAGGTATTTGTCGGAGAGATGCTTTGATGACAAGGAAAAATAATTCTATGAGATAAAAATGGGATCAATGATATATGAGGAGTAGACTAGAAGGTTCTTGGAGCTACTAAGGCATGTGCCTTACCTCACAAAGGAAAAGGCCAAGATTTAGAGGTTCATTAGAGGATTATCAGTTGCGTTCAAAGGCATGATTGAGTTCGATGAGCCTAGATCATTAGAGGAGATCATTTGAAAGTTATGGTGTTGTTATGAACAATCGAAGCACAGATTTGAGATTAAGCCCGACTAGAAAGGTAACGCAAATAATAAAGGAAAATGGGATAGAAAGCAAGTAAGACCTCATGGTATAGTTAATAAAGAGAATGTTTCACCATCTAAGAAGTTCAATGCTTTAGACAGAGGATAGGGAATTCGATCTGAGGAGTAGAACAAGGATTAAGGCTAGAAGCCTATAGAGTGTTGGAATTGTCGCAAGGATAATCGCAGGAGATATTTTCCACAGAATCAGGGTGGTAGGCCTAAGATATATAGTGCACATGTTGCACATACTGTTGGGGATGTTGGTCATAATGTTCCTTGAATTTACAAATCATTAGATAACAAACAGGTAGACCATCAAGCATCTATCATTAAGATGGATGGTAAGCTTTTTGATCAATTTATTTATATTTTTATTGACCCTCAATCTTATTATAGCTATGTTAGTCTTAACTTGGTGGATAAGTGTGGTTTGAATAAGGAATTGCATGCAAAATCTTGGTTAGTTTAGTTGGCTACAGGTACAAAGAAGCGATTTCATCATTGAGTAAGAGCTTATCAATCTCATTTGAACAGTATGCCTACCACAACATGTTTGAATTTATTACTATTTGGATCATACAACATGTTGTTGGGAATGGATTAGTTGTACCTTCATAGAACCAAGGTGGATTGTTATGACAAGGGCATTGAGTGTGTGGATGAGAATGGTGAACCAAGAGTCTTATAGGGGAAGAAGAAAGCTACGAAAGTTAGCATGGTGACAACCATGCAAGCGAAGTGGAGTCATAGGATAAGGTGTATGTTATTTATAGTGCACATTTCTAGTGACAAGGGTAAGGAAGTTGAGGATAGAGATGTTTTGAGAATTTACCCAGTTTTATAGTAGTTCAAGGTTGTATTTCCTGAGGATCCATCAGAGTTTCCACCTCATAGGGAGGTAAAATTTTCTATTGAGTTAGTGCTCGGAGCAACTCCAACATCAAAATAACCTTACATGATAAGCACTCTAGAGTTGGTTGAGTTGAAGTAGCAGTTAAAGGAAATGTTGTACAAAGGATACATTAGACCAAGTGTATCACCTTGGGGTGCACCGATATTGTTTGTGAAGAAGAGGGATGGTACTCTAAGATTATGCATTAACAACAGTAAGTTGAAAAAAGTGACCATCAAGAAAAAGTATCCATTACTGAGGATTGATGACTTGTTTGATCAGTTGAAGGAAGCAACATTGTTCTCGAAGATTGATCTGAGATTCTGATATCACTAGGTACGCATCAAAGAGGAAGTCATTTACAAGACATATTTTCGAACCAGGTGTGGGCATTATGAGTTTGTTATAGTTCCATTTGGCTTAAATAATGCTCCAGCTACATTTATGTTCTTGATGAATAGTGTGTTGCATCCATATCTGGATAAGTTTGTTATTTTTTTCATTGATGATATATTGGTATATTCTAAAAATGAGGAATATCATGCTGAGAATTTATCAGTAGTGTTCAGGTTGTTGAGAGAGCATCAGTTGTATGCTAAGCTCATCAAGTGTATTTTCTTTCAGACTAAGGTACACTACTTGGGACATGTTGTGTTCAAGGAGGGTATTGTAGTAGATATATAAAAGATAAGAGTCATCATGGAGTGGGTAGTTCATAAGAATGTAGATGAGGTGAGATATTTCATGGGGTTGATAGGATATTATAAGAGGTTCATTAGGAACTTCTCACAGATTTCTTATCCGATCACATCATTGCAGAGGAAAGGTAAGAAGTTTGAATGGATAGAGGAGTGTGAGGCTAGTTTTGAGTAGCTTAAGCAGTTGTTGACACATGCACCAATGTTAAAGATTGCAGATATGAATAAAGAGTTTGTGGTATGCACAGATGCTTGCAAGAAAGGACTTCATGGAGTCCTTATGTAGGATGGAAAAGTGGTATGCTATGAGTCATGGAAAATAAATGTGCATGAGAAGAAATACCCCACACATGATCTTGAGTTGGCAATGATTATACATGAATTGAAGATGTGTAGACACTATCTTCTATGTAGGAGGTTTATATTGATGAGTGATCATAGTGGTTTGCGGTATCTATTTGACCAACCGAATCTGAATTGTAGGTAGGCTCGGTGGTTGGCTATGACTAGTGAGTTCGATTTTGAGATCAGATATATCAAAAGTAAAGAGAATAGAGTGGAAGATGCTCTTATCAAGCGAATACAGGTAAATCAGTTAGCAGCTATGAGCTCCTATGGGACAGAATTACAAGATAGGATCTTGCAGGTAGGTCAATAGGATGGTAGATATATGGAGATTATGCATAGGTTGCAACAAAGTACTAGTATAGTTACAGGTGATAGTATAGGTACGTGTGATAGTACACGTATAGGTGCAGATAATGGTACAAGTACAGGTGCAGCTGCACAATACGTGGACTATTGTGTTACGATAGATGGATTGGTTAGATTCAGAGACATGATATATGTGTCAGATAGTAGTGAGCTCAAGAAGGTGATATTGAGGGAGTTTCACGCAAAACCATATTCGGGTCACCCGGGTTATCAGAAGACACTAACAATAGTGAAGAGAATTTATTATTGGCCGAACTTCGAGAGGAATGTAGCAGAGTTTGTGGCTAGGTTTTTTTATTATCAACATGTGAAGGCAGAGTGTAACCATCCAAGTGGAATGCTAAAACAGATTGTGATTCCATAACGGAAATGGGATGTCATATCCACAAAATTCATCACAGGTTTTCCGAGGATAGTGAGACAACATGATTCCATCATGGTTGTTGTGGACAAGTTGACAAAGGTTTCACATTTCATTCCAGTGAAGTCTACATTCTCAGCTAGCGATGTAACACAATATTTATCAGATATGTGGTTAGATTGCATGGTGTTCTGAGGAAGATTGTGTCAGATAGGGATGTGATGTTCACTTCCAAGCTTTGGAAGGATTTATATTCAGGTTCCGACACTAAGTTGGCCTTCAGTATAGCTTATCATCCATAGATAGATGGACAGATAGAGAGGGTAAACATGCTATTGGAGGACATGTTGACGATGTATGTGATGCATCACAACAAAAGTGGGAAGAGTATATTCCACTGGTAGAGTTTTCTTACAAAAATGGGTATCATTAATATTTGAGGATGAGTCCATTTGGGGCATTGTATGGGCAGAGTTGTAATACTCCCATCAGTTGCCATGATCTAGTTACGAAGGTGTTGATTAGACTAGACATGTTAGCAGACATGGAAAAGTAAATGTAGGTGATCAATGAGAATCTAAAGGCAACACAGGATAGGCAGAAGAGCTATGAAAATTAGAGTAGGTTATTTAAGGAGTTCCAAGTTGGGGAACATGTGTACTTGCACATCAAACCGAAGAAGATCTCCTTAAGGATTGGATCATGTGCCAAGTTGGCACCAAGGTTTGTGGACCCTTCAGTATCTTTCAGAGGATTGGGTCGATAGCCTATCTACTTGAATTGCCTTTGACAGTGAAATTCCATGATGTTTTCCGTGTGTCACTGCTTAAGAAGTATGCTAAAGATGTTGATCATGTGATTGACTAATCTGTATTTTAGATCCAACCAGATGGAGAATTCTAGTTAGAGCCTCAATGTATATTAAAGGAAAAGGTTCTCATGCTCCAGAACTAAGAAATCAAGCAAATTAAGGTGCAATAAAAGCACTTTTGGCTCGATGAAGCTACATGGGAAATGGAAGATCACATACGAGTTATGTATCCTTCCCTATTTTCCGTTTGAGGTAAAGTAGTTTGATATGGTGTTTTGGCATATGTTTTGGTACATGTTTTGGTGATCTTGGTATATGTACATGTGTATATGGATCTAAATACCACCATGATCTATGTTATAAAGCTACAATAAGTGGTATGGGTGTCATCTCATTATGATGTTATGTTTGTTATGTTTTCATGTTGGTTTTCTTCTCAGCAAGTTGATCATTGTAAATAATGCATCAAGCTAAGTTATATATCTCCATCGACAATATGTTTTGCTTACAACATTCTTGTGTGGTTATAGGTGTTGTTGAACATCGAGGATGATGTTCCCCCAAAAGGGAGGGTTCTGCAACAACCCTGGTGAAAATTCCATGTAATAAAAGTCAATAAAGGAAAAGTAATAACCATGGTTGATGGGACACTTATTCCATGCTGAATGTTGGGAAAAATTACATTTTTGGCACCTTTATTTATGAAAATAATGGAAATTAGGGGAAAAGGGAGGTGAAAGGTCACAAGTTACATGTGAGGAGGAAATTGAAGGAAAATAATGGAAAATGAAGAAAATAGAGGCCTCATTCATAAAAAGGCTTTTGAGGATCAGTTGGTAACCTTATGTCAGTTTTGTTTTGGAGCTCTCTCATTATTCTCTCTCTCTCATACTCTTGGATACTTATACTTTTCTTGGAGCACTCTCGGAAGGTGTGGGATACTTGGATTTTTGGAGCAACAAGGAAAAGGAAAAGCAGAAAAACATAAGAGGACATTGAGATCAATAGATACACCGAGATTTTCTTTCATGTGCCAAGTTGCATGTATGTTTCCTCATTAGTTTTCGAATGCATGGCATATGCATGTGGACTTTTGGTCACCATCTGTCACTGGCATGGACGATTTCCTGGATTTACAGTTGATTGCCTAGCCTTTCCATTTCCTAGAAATCCATGGAGATTGTGGTTTTATTTCATTGTTTTGTTTTGATTGGTTCTCATGTTTCCTTAGCTTGGGTTGAGTTATTAGTTCCTGGAAGCCCTAGTTGGAAAAACGCTCAGGAATCCCTGTAATAGCTTGGGTTGAGTTACCAGTCCTACAAGCCATGGTTGGAAAAACACTCTGGAATCCATTGGTTGGTTGACTTAGTAGTTCTGGAAGCCTTGGTTAGACAAACGCTCTTGAATCCCAATGGTAGTTGTGGGTTGAGTTACTAGTCCTAGAATGGTTGGTTGGAACAAACGCTCTGGAAGCCCTAAAAGGCTTGGATGGAGACCAATCTAATGATGGCTTTTGTGATGTCTGACCATGAGGTGGAATCATTGTTGGATGGGTTGAGGTGGATGGCCTCTAGATGCCCTCAATGATTTTGGATTAATGTGTTTTATGAGATCCCACATTCATGCTTGGAATATTGCATGGAGGTGAATGGCTTAAGAGAGATTTGGCTCCACCGGTCTACGATCGAGTGCAATGTAGAAGTCCCATCCTAGGTCTGGATTTTGCATCATTAATATGGGGTTGTTTCTTGTATTTCTATGAGTATTATATTGGCTTATATGTGGATCATATGTTTGTGATTTCATTGGTATTTATATTGCTATTATGTTGGATAAAAGGCTTGGATGGAGATCAATCTGATGATGGTTTTTGTGGTGTCTAACCATGAGGTGGAATCATTGTTTGATGGGTTGAAGTGGATGGCCTCTAGATGCCCTCAATGATTTTGGATTAATGTGTTTTATGAGATCTCACATTCATGCTTGGAATATTGCATGGACGTGAATGGCTTAAGAGAGATTTGGCTCCGTCATTCTACGATCGAGTGCAAAGTAGAAGTCCCATCCCAGGTTTTAATTTTGCCTCATCAATATGAGGTTGTTTCTCATATTTCTATGAGTATTATATTGGCTTATATGTGGATCATATGGTTTTGATTTCATTGGTATTTCTATTGCTATTATGTTGGTTATATATATGTTTTATGAAAGTAGCTACGTATGGCTCTCATCATGTTTTTACTCGTAAATGAATGAAAAATGTATCTATGACCTAATGAATGAAATGGTAGTTGATGTGTTGAGGCATCAATGCTTCTTAGTGATTATCAACTAAAGATGATATCCCTATGCTCAGACATGTTATTTACACTTGTAGATTACATATTCGTGATATGTTTGACGAAATGTCTATCATGGATAGTAGGGGTCTAGTCAAGTTCTCATTCAAGTGATTGCATTTATACTGTCATTTACTTGTTATTTTACTATTCTGAAGATGTCATTCAATTTTGGGCAGTGAACTAGGCTCTGGGTCTAAAAAAGTGACTCAAATCTTGGGGATGTTGGCACCAAAATGTGCAAAAAAATTCCTAGATGCTAGATTGTAGGCCTGTGAGAGCATCTAGAGGTCCTTGGATGTTTGCATTCCCATAGCATGAGAACCTCTAGAGGTCAAGTGGTCCAAAATCTCATTGGTTCCTAAGGGCTGGTTGGTATAATGGTTGGATTGGTTCCTGAGGGTCGTAATGCTGATGTTGATTGTCCGTATAGTGTGTTTCCACGGTTCCACTTCCTTAACATGACTTAGGAGGTCAAATCATATCATAGTCGCCTCTCGTCACATATTTACCCCGACTGCTCGGTTGCTTGGTTAAATGTGAGAGGAGGGTGTTACACTTGCTCTATGTTTGTCCATGGAAAATTCTAACAAAATTGTCCTATATAAAAGTCCTTTGATAATGTATTTCTTGTCACTATTCTAGAGGGAAAGACCATCGATTTTACTTTCCCCATAAACTACTACAAATCCCTCGTGCCAAAAAAGGAGACAGTGCCAAGAGCCTTGGGTTATGCATGGAAAATGTTTGGGCAAGTTTGATATTAGGAAAGTTTGTATCGTCACTTTTTCATTACATTCAAAAACCATAAAACCCTAAATAAATCTAGATACAGAACTGGTCTCAAAGAACTCAAAAAATTGTTGCTTCCTATTAAATCAAAGTTGATCCAATCAACTTATAACATATCTCAAAAAAGTAAAAAAGATCTTGTTGTGAACATCTGACACTATCTAAAAGTATAAAATACCCATGTATCAGAATACAAAGCCTAACAATCATTTTCCTAAAAAACACAAAAAATTAACCATAAAAAGAAATCACTTCATTACTTGAAAAAATAACAAAAAAATGAACAATAAAAAGAAATCATTTCATTACTTGAAAAAATATGTTATACATGAACTTAATTTATATTTCTAGATATGTTATACATTAACTTAATTTACATTTCTAAATATGTTATACATGAATTTAATTTATAGGAGAAATATAATCTTCTAGCAATAGCTAGAAAATAAGACAACTTAGTAGATAAATAAACTAAGAGAACTTCCTAGATAAAGATAAGATTGAAAACTCAACAAATAAGGATAAGAACGGTATAAACTTATGAGTTTCAAGACTTTTGCTGTTGGAACTCTAACTTGAAATTCATCAACCTAAATTAATACCAAGGAATTTCAATATGAACCTCGTGGTAAAGGAAAAATAGTAATGTTCCATTAAAAGCTTAACGTCTCTATAGTTTGTGATAAATTAGATGATAATTTCATATATATGTCAATAGCTCATAGTTTTAAACGAAATTTTCAATTTAATTAAAAGCAGTTGATTATTTGAGTTTAGTAAGAAGGTTAAATTTTAAATTATTTTTGTATTTATCAATAAAGATCTATTTTAAGTGCAAATCTAACATGAGTCAAGAAGAATAAAAAATCTAACATCACAAAAGAAGAATCAAATTTATTCATGTGCAAACTTCTTTAGAATGTAAAATGTTGTGTTGTTTATCATCGTTTAAATTGTATTTTGAAATGTTAGATACAATATATATAGGACCAAATAAATGTACTTATTTTTTTCATGATATGTGTGTGTGTTTAATGATATATAATATATACATAATTGGCATTAAAATAGAGACATTTTATAGCCCAAATTAAAATGGACTTTTTATTATTAATGTATTTTTAAGTATATGTTAACATTAATTCGTATTAAAATATTTTATTGATAATCCACATTGAATACTTTTTTATATACAACATTAAAATACTTGTTTTTAACATTTTTTTTCTACATATAGATATATATGAAGTTGATATCGACATAAATTAGTTAACATATATATTCAAATAGTTTATTTAAATCCTTAGTTGATTTTTTTTTTAAAGTATAAGATTTAAAAATATTTCTTACACATTTTTTTTTACTTCTAATAACTTTAGAGCATATTCATTCTTTTAGGTGACATTATTTTTTTTATTTAGAACATTATGTTTATGTTTGATTTTTATTTTTATTTTAAAGGGAACAGATAGACATACATACACTCCCCCTCATAATGGGCAATAGAATCAGCGTAGATCCATCTTAACTTACTTACACATTCCCTCATATTGGGTTATAGAACTAGCGTAGATCCATCTTAACTATGGATGTAACCTGATCGGAGAAGGATCAAATTTCTTCACCTGAAAACTTCCTTAGAGTGCAAAATACAATGTGTTATTTTTCATTGTTTAAATTGTACTTTTGAATTATAAATATATTATATATAAGATCAAGTAAACATTTTAACCCAAAAGACTTAATTTTTTCATGATATCTACATAATTTTTTAAAACGATATATAATATATATATATATATTTACATTGAAATATTTACATTTCATGTTTCTCAAGCAAATTAAATGTTTTTTATTATTAATATATTTTTAAGTATATCTTTGTATTAATTCTTATTAAATCTTTATTAATAATCCACATTGATATCTTTTTATATACAACGTTAAAATGTTTATTTTAACAATTCTTTTCATATATATGAAATAGATATGGATATAAATTAGTTAACATAGATTTTCAAATAGTTTATTAAAATCTCTAGTTAAAATATTTTTGAAAAATATAAGATTTAAACATATACATTTTTACTTCTGTTCATTTTTTTTTATTATAGTCGACATTATTTTCTATTTAGGATATATATATATATATATATATATATATATATATATATATATAAGAAGGGCATATTGACATACAGATCCCCTCATATTGGGTTGTAGAATGAGTCTTTGCGCTCAATGAACCTTGTGGTTGAATAAAAATAAGAAACAAAGATTGAAACTGATAGACTTCATGGAATATGTTAAAGTGGAAATGGATTTTGTTCATTCTTATTTCTAAAATTTTATCACCAAACTATTAATAATGGTGGCTAAGAGGAAAAAATAAAAGCATGATGTTTAGGGAATGGTCAATATTGATTGGTTTACTAATTTTTTAATTATTGATGCTTGAGGGGACGGGGCTTTCTCCATGCTTTCCTTGAGAGTTGTTTCTTTCTTGCTCGATTTCTTGTGATTCAGAGTTTTCTCTAGAGTATTCTTCTTTTATGACAATGTAGTGTTCTTTTTTTGCTCCTTCCCACCATGTAGATCTGTGGTGGTTTTTTCTAGCATAATTTTTCTGGGAGGCTTTTGGGCAATTTTTGGCTAGATGACTTGTCTCAAAGCAGGATTGGCATTTGAAGAGGACACTTTGATAATCGAGTCTCTAGTTCCACACATAGTTTTTTCTTGTTAGGTTTATTTCAGTTGGGAATCCAGTGCTAAAGTCCATTTCCACACAGATGCGTGCACAGGTGGTTCTGGCATATTCCTCTGTTTCTGGGCACCTGCAGTAAAATTTCCCAATTGCATTTCCAATGGCTTTTAGTGAGGAGAGATTCCAGAGATGCAAGGGTAGGCTTGGTAATCTCACCCAAACTGGTGCTAAGGTTATGACCGTTGTTGAGGGGTCGAATGATGGGTTCCATGGCTTCATCAATAGGCCTGAGTTTTCCCAAAACCAAGGGCCGGAATCTAGAATACATTGTCTGCTTTCAGGATTTTCAAAATCTACTATAAAGAAACCCCTAACACAGGGGTAAATATTAATTTCATCATAAATGAAAGGCTTCCATACCTCCGAGATTCAATTGTGGAGCGCTGTTAGCCGCGGCCAAAAACCATTGGACCGGCAGATTAGGGAACTTCCAGAAAACTTCAAAGCCTCATCGAGTGAGGCTTGGACCACCTGGACAGTGGGAACTCAGGCTTCACTGACGATATGGGCAGGAGCTTTCCCTCCAAAAGCGGACGGAACTGAGCCAACAGCTATTTTAGCGAAGCTAGGAGCCATATTTGCCCGTAGAACCTAATCACAAAGAAATAAGGAGGAATATTAAATCTAGATCTAGCCGTAGAAAATTAGATCTACAACCTAGCCGCAGAGAATAAGGCAAAAGATTAGATCTAGATCTAGATCTAGTCGCTTGAAATTACATACAATTTGAAAGATCGTATTGCCGCTTGAAAAATTAAATGCAATTTGAAAGATCGTATCGCCGCTGAAAGATGTATGTTTATTGCAGAGACGCTGCAGATCGTATCACCAAAATATTACCATATAACTTGTAGGTCAATGTCCAGATCACAAAGATATAAATAATTAGAGGCCGCAAATTGTATCACCAGATCGGTATCCAAATCGTATCACCAGGCTGCAGGGTAAATGGAGCTTGGCAATGGAATTAACCTCAGGGGGAAGAATCACCGCAGCGTTTTCAACCCTCAACGGAAGGTCTGTAGCTTTTGTAACACTCCACAGGAGGTCGCACGCCTGGAGATTCAATGTTTGCTGCTATAAATATATCTAATCGGATTTCCTCTGAGATGATTTCAGAGCGAATTCATCAATATAATGCCAGTCAATTCAACTGATCAAATCCGCCTCCATGAAATCGGACTGTGTGAATCCTCGTCAATTCAGTGGATCAAACCTAATTTAAATCCCAACAAACCCAGATTCGCAACTCGTATCGCCAGACCGCAGGTTAAATGGAGCTAATTTAAAAAACTTGATATATGTATAGCTACTAAAAGATGTATGTCCAAATCGCAGGTTAACGAAAGGTCTGCAGTTTTTGTAACCCCCAGAAGAACAGATCTTCTGTGGAAGAATGACAGAACTATCTGCGGCAAAACAAAAAAACGGTCAAATTACATTATTATTTTAAATTTGACTTTAAAATTTCTCAACTATATAGGATTTTTTATATAGATTTAGTAATTAGCTTGGAGTGTGTTATTAAAATTATTTTTGTATGGCTAATAATTCTTTTCAGACTTAAGAAAACAAGCTAACGACCTAAAACCTCTTATTGGTGGCGTGCTTTCTCCTTAAATAGCAATAATGAATCAACTTGCATTAATAGATAGTAACCAATAATAGACCCATTATTACATTAACAACTAATTATAACAAATTTCTCCAGAATTAAAAAATAATAATAATAAAATCTTATCATTTAATATAAAAATATTAATATAAAATATAAATATATAAAAGGTATATTTTAATTAATTTATTTTTTTACCAATTTGTTAATGTAACCATAAAGTTTAAATTTAAATATGAATTTTAAAATGGTATATAATATTAAAATGAAACTTGCATGTTAAAAAAAAAAAACCAAATGAACGATATATTCTTCGTATCCAAAAATAGGGAAGTGTTTGCGTAATCCATCCTAAGTTGTTTCCATTTAGAGACATATAACACAAACCATCTCCGAAATCAAATGAAATTCCCGAAATATTTTCTTGGTGATACTCATTTTTTTCTTTTGGTTGGAAGTTAATTATAGAACTATTAAAACCATTTGAATTAGTACATAACTTTAACTCTAAAAACAAAATGGTTGAATTATATACATATATCTTATTTTTAAAATATATAGAAATTAATTACATTCGTAGCCATTTGATAGGTGTAGTGTAATTTTTCTAAGTTATAGTTATTTTATATATTTCTATCCATTTTTTTTTAAAGATATGAAGTTTGATTTAAGTATTTTATAGATTTTTTAAGAGGTGGATGTTATTTACGCATTTAAAAATATATTTTAAATAACAAAAATGTTATAATCTCACAAAAAAATTGCATTACTGGATTATAATGAAAAAATCAAACCATGTTAAATATACATATAACTAGCTATATACGAAAAAACTAATCTCCACTTAAAGAAAGAAAGGATGATAGTCATCCTACATATCCCCTATGACTTCTCTAACTATCTAGATATCATTACAATCAATCTAATCTCATAACTATTTTCTTTTTGTAAATCGAGAACATTTTATTATGCTAAGAGATTACATATTTGATTACATTTTTTCAAAATCTTACCGACCTCACTCTTATGAGATTTATTGGCCAGTGGGTGATTACCAATTATGCTAAAAGATTACATATTTGATTACATTTTTACATTTTGTCAAAATCTTACCGACCTCACTCTTATCAGATTTATTTGGCAATAGGTGAATATCAATAAAAATAGTCAACTATTAAAACAACTTTATTAGCCAAAACCTTAAAGATAAGTGATACCAAAACACCTTCAAAATCAGAATACAACCAATGACCATTAGGAATCAGAAGAGTTGACCAAAGTAGGATGGTCTAGACCAGAGCCAAGTGATGGAGGAAGTCTAAAGTCACAGTGGAAATGCTTCTCCACGTGGTCCAACCTTCACGCTCCAATTTCTCTTCTATTCGCCATTACCCCCTCTGCATGTTGATCAAATGGTCTTGCATATGCCACTAATTTCATTGGAGATCATTCATGAAGCTAATGATCGCATTTTGGTCCCTACTGAGATGCTCCAATAGAAGAGATATCTCTCAAAGATGGCTATCAAGAGTCTCTAGAGATGGGCGTTGTTTCTTATTGTCAGGTGGAAGGAAGGGTTGGGGTCAATAGCCTCGTCATGGCACATGCCACCGAAAATGTGGTCATTTCATTTCCCTCTCTCGCAAACTCCACTTATCACCTACCCATGTTGATGTGGCATTATTAATTATACTACACCCAAAGAAAACTTACACATAAAATTGTTGCCAACGGGCCCCCAAATATTAATAGAGCCAATACGACAAACCCCTCGCTGATACCAAAGAAAAAACGAAATAACAGTGGGTTGAGACTCAAGGTTTTCATATAATACCTAAAGAAATGTCCATAGGCCACCAAACTACATCCTAATCTCCAAAAAATTACGGACACGAAGATGACGTAATTCCACTAGCATGAATAACACACCAAAGACTGTAAGCAATAAGACTTTACCCCAGAACTCTGAATTCACCCCAAGACTATCCCAACAACCACAAAATCTCTAGAATGTATAGAAAATAAGTAAAATTTCCTAGGTTCAAACTCGGCTAAACTGACAGATGGGGAAATATGGCAACAATAGTCCTCAAATCCCACCTAGATATCCATAAAGAATGCAACTCAAAAAGCCCATAATTTGTTGGGCCAATATAGGGAGAGAATCAACATAAACCCCTCTTACCCAACCCCTCATACCACCAACAGAACAAGTGAATATCGATAACCCAACCCCAACACATATGTGTAATACTACCATAATTAACAATTAGAATCTGGAGCTCCTAAAGACATAGGTTTCTATAGAAATCACTAAAAACTATGAAATAAAACCGAGTAATGAAATTGTAATTCCATACCTTCCAGAAGGCTAGAAAGTCCTAAATCACCTTTTTCAAGCATTCCAACATGAAAAATATCATCAAATACATTGCAACCTCAACAGTCCCCTAATACAAAACCAAGCAGAAACCCGTTATGTTAGGGTCCGAGTTATACTGCCATTTGGCTAGATTACCTACACCCCTAGCTCCCCAAGGACCAAACCTGGACCTTCATGACACTATGCTCAACCAAAAAGAATTCCCTTTCTTTTATAATTAGGCCTCCTTCTGAGTTAAAGCAGGTTCACCTCAAACATATTCACATTCCATAACCCCTTAAGGACTGTAAATCCCACCAAATGATCACCTTGAATGCTCCACCGGAGCTATAACCTTGCCCATATTTCCTTCACCTAAATGCTCCATCACTTCCATTGAGGGTAAATTTAATTTGCACAGGGATTCATGTCAGCAGGTTTCCATGCCACCCTTCTTAGTTATCAAGAGGATCGATGGGGTGGCGGTAACCCACACTAATATCTAAGTTTCCATGACCTGTCATCCCCATCGGGGAAACCTTTTCATTCTCTGGTATGTTATCCATCTAGTTACGCCAAATCTATCTAGTACTCAAAAGCCATGGGGCTACTATGTCCATATCTTGTTCCTAGCTACCCCAATTTGCTAAAAGGTTTGTCGCTTTATTACTAGTCCTTCATGAGTGAAAAGTAATAACATATTGGGGGAGAGTAATAACTTTTAAATTCAAGGCATCAAAAGATATAACCACCAAATTTTATCTACATTCATCACCAAGGATCCATATATTAGTTTATGGGCTACATCAATTACAATTTGAGAGTCCCCATCTAGCTAAATTTTTGAAAAACCTTCCTCTCTAATAATAATCAAACCTCTTTCTAGTGTTGTGAACTTTTTTTCATTATTACTAATGTATCGTTAGTCTCCCACATAGATCAATAAAGTGTTTCCCATCTCATCTCGGAAACTTCCCTTGTATCCCTCCATTAATAGGTTGCCCTTGGAGGCCCTGCCAAAATTGAACTTGAAAAATATCGGGGGAGGGAGTGAAAAACATGAAGAAGATGTTGTTATTTTCCAAGGGTGATATAACAATCTTATATCTATGACATCTTGTGATACCTCCATGTCTTGTTGATTAAATTTGTTTCCGGATCCATCACTTTGGTATTTTCTTTTCTTCACATTTTGAACCAACAAGTGTGGTTCATTATCAGGATGAAAGAAAGATATGAAAAACTAATCCAACCAAAAGGTAACGAGTGAGATGAAAATTTATTTTAGCTATATGTAATTAGAATCTCTCAAATGCATGGAGTTCTTCTACTTTATCCCTTCCATATAGGGCAAGGATGTTTGAGTGTTTTGCGACAAGTTTCTTTCTGAATCAAATTTATTTCCAAATCCATCACACTGGTATTTGTTTTTCTTGACATTTCGAGCCAACACATATGGTTCATCATCAGGAGGAAAGAAGGGTACGAAAGATTAATCCAATCAAAGGGTAATAGGTGATATCAAACTTTATTTTACCTATATGTAATCAGAATCATTCTAATGCAAAAAACTTCTTCTACATTCTCCCTTCTATATAGGGCAAGCATTTCTGAGACTTTTGTGACAATCTTTTTGTTGGCTAAATATTATTTTGGATCTATGCAATTGGTATTTTTTTTCTTGAGATTTTGAACCAACACATGTAGCTCAACGTCAATATGAAAGAAAGATATGAAGGAATTATCCAACAAAAATGTAATATTTGTGATCATACTTCCTTTTACCTATATGTAATCATAATCGCTTAAATACACAAAACTCTTCTACTTTCTCCCTTCTTTGTAGGGCAAGGAGTTTCAATAATTCTATAACGAGTTTCTTGTTGATATGACTTTTTTACATATCCATTGCATTGATATTTGTCTTTTTCCATGTTTTGAACCAACACATGTTGTTCATCACTAGGATGAAAGAAAGACATGAAAATATAACCCAACTAAAAGGTAACAAGTGGGATAAAAATTTACGTTAGCTATATGTAATCACAATCACTTGAACATTCAAACTTATTCTACTTTCTCCCTTTCATATAGGGAAATGATTTATGAGACTTCTGTGACAAGTTTCTTGTTCACTGAAATTTGTTTCATGATCCATTGCATTGGCATTTTTGTTTCTTGGCGTTTCGAACCAACACATATAGTTCATCATCAGAATGAAAGAAAGATATGAAAGACGGATCCAACCAAAAGGTAACATGTGAGATCAAACTTTCTTTTATTTATATGTAATCAAAATCGCTCGAATACACCAAATTATTCTACTTTCTCCCTATCATATAGGGAAAGGATTTTTGAGACTTTTGCGACAAATCTCTTGTAGACTGAAATATGTTTTCAAATCCATCGGGTTGGTATTTGTTTTTCTTAACATTTTGAAAAAAAAACATGTAGTTCATCATAAAGATGAAGGAAATATATGAAAGATTTGTCCAACCAAAAGGTAATAGGTGTTATCAATTTTTTTTTCAACAAATATCAATGCGATGGATCTGGAAAAAATATTTTTGTGAACAAGAAATTTCTCACTAAAGTCTCAAATATGGAAAATCTTCTAGGTCTCTCAATATTCTCCCCTCAAGTTGGCATGCCTTCTAGTCTTCCATATCCTAGGGTTATGATAATATATTTTCCTTCAGATTCTTCCCAGTGATTTTCTAAACAAAGTCCCCTAATAATCCTTATTCTTTGAATATAATTATGTTCTCTTCCTTCCATACATTCCAAAACAAGAAACCAAAAATTAATGTCCATGCCCTATTTACCACCGGGTTCTTAAAGAGACATAATCATCATGTAACATTCCAATAGGTATGGTATGGACTAAATGATTCCTGATGATTATCCCATACCCTCTTCCACATAAATTTAAGTGTTCAAAACTCGTTCCATGGTGTCATATTCTTCCCATAAAAGATGATAGAAGGATGAGGCAATGAATCCTTTTTCTGCAAGTGGTCCCACGTGAGCAACTTTCTCCTTCCAATAAGCGATAGAAAGTGAGCTACATTTGGCCAAAATTTACCAGTCCATATCCTCCTTGAAATAGGTTCATCATGAGCATCTATGTAGTCAACCAAAATCATAAAGGTTTCGTTTAAACTTATCATCCCCTTTGATTTATAACCCCACCTTAGCTTTTTAGGATCATGTGTAACTTGAATTTTCCTTTCTCTTAAACAAAGAATTAGTAGCATCCATACTTGCATTTCCTAAACATTGGGCCAATCTTCCATGGTTTTCCATTCTTACAAAAAGGATTGCGGATTGGATTCTTTCTAAAAGTCAGCCACTTTGGTGGTTCCCTAGGTGATAGTGAAAGATTTGATATTCCTAAGCTCTTCTTTGTTATATAGGTGTGGAAACTATTGCCAGGTTTCCTCCAAAAATTGAGCAGTTTATCCCTTCCCAATTTCCTAGAACATGTGATTTTGGATTAAAAAATTATTTTCCTAAGCCAAATTATAGATAGATGAACTTGAAGGAAAGGCCAAATATCTTAATTTCTCCCCTTCCGATCTAGCTAGGTTGTATTTCCTGTCCGATATTTATTTCTAGAAATTTTAACACCGCCGTAACCATCTCCACCATAATTTTACTCCCAATTCTTTATTAAGGACCCTTGGTTCTCTGAAACCCAACCCAACACCCATCTTCGGAATACATACCTTATCCCCGGCCACCAAATCCCACTTTTTGGCATGCTTTCTTCCTAACAAATAAAAATTTATGAATCTAGAAACTATGTCCTTATACAATTCCTTTGGAGATGCTAAGACTGAGAGTTGATAAACGAGAGGACCTCAAGCACTGATTTCAATAAACTGACTTGATCTGCCAAGTTAATGAGAAAAATCCCCAACTATCCAATCATTTGGAAATCTTACTTGTAGCATCATGTAAGCAAGATATTTTTATAGAATTCATGGCAAGTGGAATACCCAAATATTTTGGTAGAAGAATACTCACCCATAATCCCATATATCAAGCTAGATGCACTTGCACCCTCTATCTATTATTGAAGAAAAATATATTTGATTTATCCTTGCTTATCAAAGTTCATAAATATTTGTGAAATTTTGAACTAATGGGATTGAGTGTCCTCGCTTCTTGTAGTGATGGTTCTCCAAATAACATTTTTCATCAATAAATTGTTAACGAATGATAGGAAGATCCTAATCCAATATAGGAATTCCTTTGGTGACTCCTTGATTGACCATTACTTTAATATATCTCCCCAAACCCCTGGGTCCGAGATAAATATAAATGGAGATAAAGAATCACCTTGATGAAGTCCTCGATATATTTGGAAAGTGCATGATGAGGATCCATTGAGAAAAATAGAGAAAAGGGCGTGTTTATAAGAGATTTATTCCACTTCATCCATTGAGGGGAGAAACCAAATGCTACCAATTTTCTGAGTAGATAGTTCCAATTTAATCTATCATAATATTTTGATTCATAAACCTTAATACCATGCCAAGTCTCTTGAACATTTTGAGAGAGTGTACAAATTCATGAGTCATAACTATCCCACCCAGTATCTGGCAGCCTTCCAGAAATCTCGTTTCTTCCAATGCAATGGTTTGATTCAAGAAAGCTTTAAGCCTTTTCCTAACAACTATAGAATTAGTATTATACACCATATTGCAAAGGGCTATGGACATGAAGCTGCTAGGATCACTAGAGTTTCAACTCTTGGGAATAAGGGTAAGAAATGTAGCATTTAGGCCATACCATACCAGTTTAAGACTCTATGATTCCTCCACTAGGGCATGAACTTATTCCCCAATAAATGGCCAACAAGCTTTGAAGAAGTTGGTTGTGAAAACTTCACACCGTCGGGCTCTGTTTCTTAGCATCACCTTATTCTACATTTGAAAATTACCACATTAAAGCTAAATTATGATTTTCATTAATAAGCTTGTGAATATGGGCAGTAATCTAGGTGATGGATTCTTCTCTTCATGGTCTACTTCTATGAGAAACCCTTAGTAATATGTGACCAGCTCATCTTCCATATACTCATGTTGGAACAACCAATTACTTTCTTAGGATGTGAGGAAAAAAATATGATTATAGTGTCAATGTTTAATAAAATATTTGTGGAAATACATTGTATTCAACTTCTCCTCTCTTAGCCACTAAATTCTATATTTTTGCCTTCGTAAAGTTTCTTGTTGTTTCTAACACTACTGTAGATTGTAAATTACTTAACCCTCCTCCACAAAATTCTTAGTTCAGTCTCCTATGGTAAACTCTTGTTGGTGCTCCTCCATGCGAGATTCATGTTTTCACTTCTTTGATTAGGTGTTACCAAATTCTTCCTGATTGCACAATTTTATTTTGAATTCAATTTCTTTCAACTTGAGTTGGAAAGTCTGCATCTGGTTTTTACCTTGCATTGTGATCTCTTGCCACCATGGCTCCATTTTGGAAAAAGGGCATGGGCTCTATAACCAAAATCTTCCAAA
Source organism: Pinus taeda (assembly GCA_000404065.3). Lineage (NCBI taxonomy): Eukaryota > Viridiplantae > Streptophyta > Pinopsida > Pinales > Pinaceae > Pinus > Pinus taeda. Next base: position 62,739 of record APFE030895197.1, read on the forward strand.
TATAAAATACCTATTATGAGGGGCCATTTTTAGTTCTATCTCCAATCAAATTAGCTAGTAATATGAACCAAAATAGGAGAGAATGGTCGCTTCCATGAACACAACTATGCTTGGAAATTCTTCTGAGAGTAGGAAATGATTCAAACAACTAACAACTCGGTGAGAATCTAATTGAAAATTCTAGGTGTGAATTATGTTGGTGGTGTCTATATCCAAAAACCTTAGGTATTGGATTTTGTTGGCCCTCAATTTTGCTCATTTTTGCCTATCCTAAACTCATCCATTTACAACCATATTCCATCCTATTTCATTTACGTACGCTTCATTTTACTCTTATTTTTCATATCTAGGTAACTAAATTAGGTTTCTCAATTTTTAAATTTTTTGTAAAATTTGGGTTTTAAGAGTGAATTTGGACTGCACTAAAAATTCCTGTAATAGCTTCATTAAAGTCATATGTGCAAGACACCTGGGTGAGAGTTGAGTGCATATTTGGAAAGCTTGGGAACCATGGATGGATGAACACCTATTGGTTTAGTCAAACTAAGAAAACACAAGCCCGGTCAATGCTGCAAACTTGACCTGTCATTCAGAAATCCCTATTAAAAGGGGGAGAATATTATTTTTTGGGATTTTGCCTAATTCTGTGAGCCAGACTTGATGAGTTCCGCCTGGATGGATGGATTAGGATAGATAATAAATGTTAGAGCCATTGTAGCTAAGTTTGTTGGTAATTTAATTATTTAAACTGAGTTTATGAACCATTCATGTATGTAATTTGTATTCAGACTATTGGAGACTTTTTGATAATTTGAAGAATACTTTCTACTATTCTAAGTTGTTGCTCATGCTGTGGATATTTTCATAAGTTAGTTGTAGCTGAGAGTTCCTTAGGTGTACAATGCAAGGTTGGAGGGCCCCCATATCAAGCTAAGTACAGTTTGATTACATTAGCATAATCTTAATTTCAATATTTCTTGTTTCAGATTTATGATTCAGTTATTTAGATGTGTGATGTTTTTTGTGTGATTCTTGGATGATGTCAGTTTAAATTCAAATTTGCATATGAAAGGGAAAAAAATAATTTAAGTTAAATTATCTTTCTATCAAATTATGAATCATAGCTGAAATCATCCTTTTTTCATTTCATGTATTATTTCTTGAATTCTAGTTTTATTTGATGCAACGAAAATGTTATTGGAGTAGAAATGTGTGGAAGGACAACCAGGACCTCCTAGGTTAGGAGCATCTTCTCTTGCTATCTATGTATTACAAACCACTACTCTTTAGTTTCTCTTCTTAGGGATATTACTATGAGGAAGGGCAACTAGTACCTCCTAAGTTAGAAGCCTCTTCTCATGCTTGTTGCATCTTGAACCATAAACTATTTAGTATTTTAAAACTTAGAATATATTTGTATTATGTACTTCCTTTAACCTTATATTATTGCCTTCCTAAATTGAATTCACATAAAATCCATATATTTTGGACATGCTTCCAAGTCTACAAACCCGGATTGACAAGTAAAATACATGTGTTAGTTTACTTGATAAATTGGCCTTACATATTTCTTCCTAAAAACGATGAGCCATCGAGACTAAATGCTTGACTCCTCCTTTATTTTCCACCAAGTTTATTATTAAGTTTAAGTCACCACCTAATATCTAATAGTCATCACTATGGATCATTTAGAGACTACATAGATATTCCAAGAAACCCTCTATTTCAGTTTCTACTGAGAGGCCATAAATGATAGATAAAAAACCCTCTTCTCTCACTCCAGTGCAATGGAATCTCCTTGATAAGATATTAGGGTATGTGACCTAGTCTTGGAAAATTTTTCATCTTCGGGTTCCAAACCATTTCCAAACCTCCAAGATTTCATTTGGCATCAATGGCCATTGATTCCCTTCCATTCCAACATCTCTCCATTATTTTTGCTAATGTCTCACTCAAAATTTTTGTTTGTTGTAAAATCACGATCTGCAACTTCTACTTTTTTATTATATCTTTCAAATACCTCTATTTTCCTTTGCTACTGAGGCCACATATGTTCCAAGAGACTAATTTCATTAAGGATTAGTCGTGAGAAGAGGAAAATATTTTGTGATTTCATTGATTTGTACCGAGTTAATAAAAAACTCTCCTACCTCCTTTATTATGCTCCCGAGTAGCTTTTTATCGTTTACAATTGTGTTCCCTGGTAGCTTGACCTTTGTTTATCGTCAGATGGGGGACCTTACCTTGTTGAGTTGGGGACCTTTGACTCCCCTTCCAGCTACAAATATATTTTCAATCATTACATATATAGATGGTGAAAGTTCTTCTTTTGTCCCTTGGGAATGCCTTTGCCATTTACTCGATCCCAAATTTTCAAAAATTGCAACATCATACGTTCATCTGCATTGATATTTTCTTGTCGGTATTTTTCTTCCATAACCACGTTGGTATCTTCTAGTGAGTCTTTAAGATTTGGAACCTCGGAGGAGTATTCTAGGATTTTTATCTTAGGGTTTGGGTTTTCTCTCAAATTTTGTTCTTGCCCTTCAATGTCCATAGGTTTCTCCATTGGATAAAATTCCTTCACCACCACCTTTTTTGTTCCCCCCATATGCACTAATGTTGGAAAACGGTTAACGACAGGGGGACCCTGACTTTTCACTGTTTTTTCCTGGGTTGACTTGACTGGTTGGGAGCAGGCTATTCTGCCTCTTTTTTCTTTTTACAACTTCCTAAAATCCATATGGATTATGTTGGGCGTTGTTCTCCTAGTTTTTGAAAATAACCAATGAACAATCCATTTAAAAGACATATGCTCATAGTTCAATGACTAAGTCCAAATCTCATCATGGTATTCAATATCAATTGATTTAGGGAGGAGTTTGTAAACATTCATGTAAACATATATTATTGTATATGATGCATTTCTCCTCCTTTTCATGACCTCAAATATTTTCATAAAATTTCTGATGGCATTTCCAACACCTTAGAGTATATCTAGTACTCAAAGTTATTATGGTTGTTAGAGTTGGATTTTCCAATGCCTCATTTCCCTATGAGCTAAGTATGGTGATTTGTAACTTCACATAGGAACTTGGATGTATTCAGCTGTCATAGTTATCCTTAACTGACAATGGGTCTCCTTCATTGCTATATAATGGAGTTATTCAATGTAATTTTAAACAACTTTATGAGCAGTAGCTCACATAGGGACTTGCATATGTCGAGTTTTCATAGTTATCTTTAAATGACAATGGGTTTCCTCCATTTCTATATAATGGAGGTATTCAATGTACTTTTAAAAAGCTTTGTGAGAAGAAGAATACTCTTTCATGGTATTAGAGCGGGAGGTTCCTACCCTGCTTATTTTGTTCTTAAATTTAGATAAAATTTCATGATTTCAATGGAGTTTGTCTTTTGAGATCTATTAGATCTGTATGGGATTTCTATATGATTCTGTGTCCGCAGGTCATATCAGAGTTTGATCAGATCTACGATGTCTTGATTTTGGGTCTGGTAATTATTTTTTGATAGAGTTTCCATTCTTCCTCGGATCTTCGAAATTCGCCCTCAGTGCTGGAATGATTCTTGAGTTCTAGTATAAATCATGGTGTTGCACTCAGATCTAACTGAGAATAAGGTTCTTACTTAATTGCGAGTGTATCATGTTAGGGTTATGGGTGCAGCTCTCGCACCCTCGGTTTTCCTCCAATGTTAAAATTTCTTGTGGGAAATGGAGATATGAAGCTTCAATGGGTTAGTCCTTTCTGAAGCAACCACTGGAGGAGTAACACTTCATAATTATGCGGCCACATGTGGTGTATCCCTTATCACCATCAAACTAGAACTTCTTAATTTAGAGAAATGAATCGAGAAATGATCAGTTTGATAGTGGATCATGGTTTCAATCTTGAGCTCATGCTCTACAAATATGCCGACTCTATCTTTTTGTGTCGTCACAAATTTCCACTATTGTTTGTGTTTTCCAGTTTTTTTTCTGCCATGGCTTATGTGATAAGTTGATGTCCAGTGAAATCTAAAATTGCTTGTCACTACCTTGAAGCTGATTAGAAATCAGGCTAAAGGAAATTATTTTTTCTTTAGATTCTCAAATCTACATTTTGTGGATGAGTCAGGACAAAATCAGGAGCTTCTCTACTCAGATCCTTACATTCTCTGTGGTTGATTGTAAGGAGAGAGCCTATAACAATTGGTGCATATTTTCTTTGACACTTTGGCTCTTACCAACGCACGCGACTGAGCAACGGTTTTTGGTGACTATCTCTTCCAATTGGTAGTAATAAAGTTCATAAATTCATAGAAATATTGTTAACTCTATGGATGAGAGTTGCTAAATACTCTTGTTGGCTGACATAGGTGGTAGATATTTGTTGAAATTACCGCGCTCGATTTTTCAGAGTGCACACATCATGTAATTGGGGTCGTTTTTCTTGTTTATCATAGTGGAATGCGTTAAATAGACCAAAACATAGTGTGGAGGTTGTAGTGTTCAACTCCACAATATCAGTCCAATCATCATCCTCGATCTAAAGTCGTGCGAATTATTGGATGGTCTCCTGTACCTCCAAGCCAATCAACTATCAGGCTCATCAACGGAAACGTATTTGAATTGCAAGTGAGGACTGTGGTATGTGTGAAGGTTTAAATCTCATCATGATCACTCTTTCATTTTCTTCACCCATCATAAATTTTCAATCTTCCTCTCCACTCTCTTCTTGAGGGTTTCGGCATCAAGGGTAAATTTGTGTTGAAGCTTTCATTTGATTATAATTGTTTGATCAATTTTCTAGTTCTCATATTTTCCATTTTTGAAGAAGTTGTAACACAATAATCAAATGAGTGTATCAATGGATCGACGGGAAAATATATGTTTGTTCTGTTATATTTATTAGGAAAATTTATACCCTAATTTTATTTCAATAATATCAGCATTTCAGTGATTTCCACTTCAACATCGCATGTGATCCATAGCTCATGGTTGTCGGAACCTCCTTTCAGTTCAACATATGATGCACTTGATTGGCCAAGATTTGTTTTCATACAAAAAAATTTGGAGAGATCATAACCCCAAGGTCCACGAAGCATCACCTTTTCACAATTTAATTTCTGAGGCTCACTTAATTGTCAAAGCAATATTTTTTGACAATTTCTTCTTTTTGGCAAGGCTTTAAATTTTTTTTTCCAAAAATATTAATAGCATTGGTAAATAATTCTCATCCAGGAATGAACATATGTGCATTTGGTTGAGTTATCTGGTATTTTGATGGTTGTTGGTTATCAAGTATTTTCTTATTGGGTAGTGGTGCAAAGGTTGTCGAATTGATCTGATTTGTATCATGTTTTGAAGTGTAAAGCATCTTTTGTTGTTGTTATTAACTTTGTTTTGTAGCAGTTTTTTTTTGCTAGTGAAAATATATGTTTCAACTTGTGTTATCAAGATGGATAAAAGATTGTAGGAGCTTTGTGAGAAGAAGGCAGCAGATGAACTTCATAAAGAGGTCCTTCAATTACAGTCTATGGTAATTATATTGCAAGCAGAGAATGCAACTCCTAAGAATAGGTTGCAAACTTCAATCGCTGAAGAAACACAAAAGGTTGAACACTTGGATTCAACAATGGAAAAATATTTCCAAGTACTTGCAAATGAATTTCAAGAGAATATTGACCTCCTTGATGTCAAGTAGGAGGAAGCTGTGTCTTTTTCTTACTCAAATTTGAAGAAGCAACTAGAAGAGAAAAATAATTAGCAGTTATGGAGATTAATTGTTTAAAAGAAACAATGGGGGAACAATATAAATTATTGGAAAAAAAATATGATGCATTATCACAACAAATGTTTGAGAAGGAAGAGGCCATTCAAAAACTACAAGAGTCTAAGTAGGAACTTGAATTGGAAGTTAGGAATCTTTAGAAATTTGAGATGGATACAGTTGATGTTAAGGTGCCAAACACTCCTTCTTCCACACTAAATGATGTTGAATGCCAAAAACCTAATGTTGATGATCATGACCCATGACGTCTTTGTCACACCTATTTTTGAAAACAATACTACTAGTATTGCCTCTCAATTGTTGAGAAAAATGGGAGACGACTTGGGAAGAATGGAAAGGGAATTGTTGCTCCTATTAACCATGTAGTGCAGACTTCAATATCAGGTCTTGGATACGACCTTGTTGTTTCCTCATCACCTACATCCAACTATGAGGTGCTTGAAGAAAATTCTCCTATTAATTGTGATAAACATATTGATGACATGGCTCCTAATTTTATACCATATGAAAATGTTGTGGCACCCAACTTTGAGTCTTAAAAAAAAAATGAGCTATCTACACATCTTCATCATAAGAAATTTCTCAAGCATCAACACTCGTGGTCAATTACTAGTCCTACATTGAGATTGTTCTATAAGAGATGTAAGAGAATGAGTCACAGACCAGTGGTAACCATCAAGATCATTTGTGAATGGATCGATGGATGATCATGGTGTCATTTGAACCAATGCTTGAAGAATTCATATTGTCATGTTGCATCAATTGCTAATTATTGATTGTCGTTGTACCCTTTGTTTTGTTTCAAAGGGAAATTTGGTGACAATGAATACTATTGATTATTTCTCTTTCCACAATTGTGTTTCAGACGGGGGGAATTAGATGGTGACAAATATTGTTGGTTTGATTAGTGTGATGGTGACAATTTTCAGACAACTTTATGAGTGTTTTTGTACAACAGTTGAGTTGAGTTTTCCATACTTACATGCCTCATTGTTTGTTTTTTGGTTGATGGTATTGCTTACGTTTGAATCATTTTTCATGGTTCTTTACTCACACCTATCTTCTCTAGAGATTTTTGGGAGAAGTTAACAATTTTTTCCACTTGTGTACCTCTCCAACAATCCTACTTCAGAGATCGATCAACCTCATTAATATTTCACAACTCCCATCTTGATAATTTTGGTACTTCAGCATTTCACACTTCTTTATTGGAGCAAGCCTATGTTCTTTCCATTCAGTGGATCATTATGATATCTACAATTTCAGACCCATGATAATTTGAGCACTCACATCTTTCTCTCTTTTGGGGTGCATAGAGTAGATGTGTAGGTGTAATGTGAGTATGTAAACAATTTTTTTTTTTTTAATTAAGCCAATATTTAGAATTGTTTACATACTTACATTACACCTATACATATACTCTATACTGGGTTGTAGAGCACCACTCTGTGTAATAAAAAAAGAAGGTAAAAGTGGGGGATGAGTGAAAACATTTAAAAAAAGAGTTAAAAGTGTGGATGACTTCAAACATTTATATGTTGGCTCAATTAATAATAAGGTAAATTAATATAAATAATAAAATTCAATTCATTACATTTTGATTTTATTATTAACGCGTGAATAGAATTTGTTACAATACCAGGGTCAATACCATGGCTTATCAATACCACATGTCCAAAAATCATAAGTCATTTCACAACCAAAATATTTTATAACAATATGACAAGATTCATAACTATGGATATTATTAACTTGTAAAAATTACGTTTTGTTACAATATCACATGCTCAAAAAACAGAACTTATTTCACAATCAAAATATTTTATAACAATACAAAAATGTTGTTAAATATGGATATTCATCCCCACTTTACCATGAATAACGAAAAGATTTTATAACAATAGGAAAATATTGTTAAACATGGGTATTCATCCCCACTTTACCATGAATATTATTCACTTGTAAATAGGTTTTGTTACAATATCATGGACTAATACGATGGCTTATCAATACCGCATGCCTGAAAAACATAACCTATTTGACAATCAAAATATTTTATAACAATATAACAAGATTCTTAATCATGGATATGCACCCCTAGTTTGTCATTGATATTATGAATTTGTGAATAGGCTTTATTACAATAACATGGGCTAATACCATGGCTTAGCAATATCACATACCAAAATATCATAATTTATTTCACAATCACAATATTTTATAATAATATGATAAGATTCTTAGCCATGATATTCACCCCAACTTTACCATGTATATTATTAACTTGGATATAGGCTTTGTTACAATACAATGGCTTATCAATACCACATGCCCAACAACCATAACTTATTTCACAACAAAAATATTTTATTTTAATTTAATTTTATAACACTTTTCTAATTGAAGCTAAAAGGAAAAAGGTTATAATTAGTTTTGAGATATATATAAACCCTTTGTCCTCACAACTACTAAAAATGTTTTCATAGAAATTAAATCAAGGTTTTAATAAAATGAAAAATGAGAATACTTTTATATTTAAAGATGTGAAATTATATATAATACAAATAGTATTAGTAAGAACCAATATAGGTTGACCTTAACTAAAGATCCAAGTGATGACAACAAGCAAAGTGAAGGGAAGAGAGAGGGAGGGGGAGAGAGGAGATAGTGACAAAGTTGGTGGGTGGAGAGAGAGAGAGAAAGAGAGAGAGAGATGGAGGGGGATGAAGAGAGGGAGGTGGGAGAGGGGAAGGAAGAAAGAGGGGAGGGGAGATAGAGAAGCAAAGAGGGGGAGAGAGGGAGTAATAAGGGAGAGAGGAGAGGAGGGAAGAGAGAGAAATGGAAGGAGGAGAAGGGCAAAATATGGAGAGAGGGAGGCATAGAGATGGAGGGGAGAGAGAGAGAATGGGAGAGGGAGGGAGATAGCAATAGAGTTGGAGAGAGAGAGAGAAAAGAGAGAGACAAGAGAGATAGGACTTAAGAGAGAGAGATAGACTGGAGGGGGAGAGAGAGGGGATAATTATATTATATATATATATATATAACCAGCCTAGATCCATTTTAACCCAGATCTATCAAGCACCTAGAGGAATCAAATCTATAGAGGCGCAAACTTTTCCTCAAATTCTGTACTCAAAAAAAAGATTTTCACGTTGAGAGATTGAATCCCTCTCAACTCTTCATAAATCCAGATTAAAATAGATCAAGGTGGTTAAAATATAATTAATAATAACCTTTGGAATCTACCGTCTACAAGTCATTTTGAATTTCAAACTTTTGATCATTCGTGAACTGACGTTTAGTGATCATTTCTTAAATACTGCTTCACGACACAGAACATAAAACTTTCATTATATAAGCTCTTAATCTTTCTTTATATTCACTGTCCGCAAGCTCTCGCCCTTACTGCTCCTTCTCTAACGTCAGTGTACTTCAACGTCACCCAATTTTACTGCCAACAAACTTCATTACTAATAAAACTAAATATGGAGGGCCCCTGATAGATGCAAACAGTAATAATAATTTGATAGTAAGAATTGGAATCGGAATCTCAAGGATCGGAATGGTACTAAATAAAAGCCTTAAATCCGCATCTCCTTCAACGGTGAAAAAAAAAATGTTTCATGCATTTTCTTTTGGAGTGAACAATTTGAGGTTCATAATTTTAATTTCTCAATTTATGTGGCTGAGGTTTATAAGTTTCTTTTTGCCAACTTCATGTGGTTGAGGTTTATAACTTTATAATTTTCTTTTATCAACTTCTTGTGGCTGAAATTTATACACGTACGGAGTACCAATACAAAGCATATGTTGCATGCCACCATCTTCTTTTTTCTACTGGAGATCACGTGGATCAAAGGAAAAGGCCGTACGTACGTCCTACTCCGAACCATACACTTAATGTCTTTTCCCGGATCAAAGAAAAGGACAGGCGGGCCTTGTCTAGAATTGTTGTTCTTCTAGGTTTGCGGACAGAACAATACCTACATGTAGTTAAATTGAAAAAGTTGAATTTGTCCACAGTAAATCTCATATGCTGGCTTCGGCCATTTGTATATATCTGCGGGCTTCGGCCATATGTTGAAAAATTCTGCTGGCTTCCACCATATGTAAATATTTTGCTGGCTTCGGCCATATATAAATAATTACGCTTCTTCAGCTGGATACTTCCCCCGAAAAAAAATCTCCCTTTACAAATTCTGTTTTGAACCGGAAATTAGTCAAATTTAGATTTCTAAATGGAAATTAGTAAAAAGGTAAGTGTGTCCTATGAGTATTCAAAAACATAGTTACCAAATTTCAATTCAATTAGCTATCTTAAAAAAAATTACATACTTTAAAATCTAATTCTAAAATTTTTTCTAGAATATACATGTTAAAAATACTAATAATTTTCTTTTTCCAAAATTAAATGAACTAAAATTAAACTAAATTATGTTAAAAACTTTAAAGAAACTTCATTAAATCATTCCCCACAATTTACGTTTATTTTTTTCTATTTAAGATGATCCAGAATTCATGACACAAAATGTATCAAATTTATTTGTATTACAGATTGGGAAAAGAAGTAAAATCTAATAATATAAATGAGAAAACTCAAAGTCGGAGTTCAATGCAAAGAATGAGATATTAAATATTAACAAGGGAGCCACTGCCGTGGCTGTAGTCCCTGCCGGGGTTTGCCACAACGCTTTGTGCAACTTGTCTTGAAGCATGCAGAAATACAAAGACAATCAGAAGAGTTTTTCCGAGATGGCTACATCCATCCCTCTTCATCTCCCTGTGGCTCTCCGGTGATTTTGCAACCTTGAAAGGATCGTTCATGGTGCCTGTATTGAGGATTGGGCATGAAATTGAGTCAATACAATTCTCTTACAAGCTTACAGGAAAAATATTTTGACTAGCATATCGGTGTAGGATACAATCTCAAAATTGATGGAAGGTGATCATTGAATGAAGGGTTCCGAGTGAGGTTTCTATATGAACGTTTTGTCCTGCGGCCGAAGCTCTGCCACTTCTTGAAAATACACTTCGACCTCAAAAACGAAGAAAAAAAATGTGATCGTTGCCCTTTCCACTACTGCATGACGAGGGCGATTTGAATGCGAAATTTGTTAGGCTTTAAACTCAAGGACAGGAAAGCCAAACCGGGAAAAAAGTGAGATGGTTCAAAATATGTGGCAACGGTAGAAATTAGTAAATATATGATGGTTTTAATTTGTTGTCAACGAAAAGGTCATGACTTAAAATCCATTTTATGAACTTTATATATTGATTCCTTTGAAATTTAATACCGACTTTTAGGAATCGGATGGATAAACACATTGAAATCTCTAACACAAATTTATTGATTCCTCTGAAATTTAGTACCGACTTTTAGGAACCTTGAACACAAATTTATCAAGACAAACATACCCATAAGAATCAAAATTGATTCTATCGTGAAATGAGGACTGTAATTCCATTTGGTCACTCAAATCTCGAAGACAGTATGAGTAAACACAAATTCTAAGAGAATAAAAATCGATTTATTTACTTACAGGTTCACTGGCAACGAGCTTGGCCATGCCATCTGAGATTTGTAAAGCAAATCTTAATAATTGAAATAAAATAAAATATTAAATATTAATAATTGAAATAAAATATAAAAAAGGTAAAAGAGAAAAACTTTTGGGTAGCATGCCTCTCATGCATGCACCACGTGTGCACTCCACCTGGCGTTTTCTCAATACAATAACTGATGTGTCGATCCCACAGCTTCTCTCATCCTCTACCTGGCGTTCATTCACACAGCGCAGTGTAAAATTTGAAAGTTCATTCGCACACCGCATCCGCATGGAGCAATGTTAAAATGCAGGTGGGTCCTAAATTTGAAAGTGCCTCCACACAGAGGAGTGTTAAAATGCTGGTGGGTCCTAAATCTGAAAGGTCATCCACAAAAAATGGATATTAGATTCATTCATGCAAGACTTCTTATCCATCTTTACTACAGGCTCTTATCCCCGGTACTCAACCCAAACCTCCTCAATAATCAGGTACAGCTCTACCAATTACCTTACTTTTTCCTGATTATATATATATATATATATACCCTTTATCATCATGCTTTGAAATGGATTTCATTAATGTTAATAGTTAATCTTGTATGCATTTGACGTTTCTATGAAAAGTTTACCCAACGCTTTTGAAGACTGGATTAATTAATTTTATGTTCATGCACTGATCAGGACTTTAGTTCGGATCGATGGTTAGCCCAGGCCGTTATTGGAAACCTTGTGCCATTTAATTATGACTGGTTTTAATTATTTTAACAAATAATATTTAGAAATTAGATTTAAAAAGATGAAAAGCCTATGAGATTGATTAAAAATGTTATGCCTCTTAATTATTATTTAATTAAAAGTATTTTAACGAGTAATACTTAAAAAGATCAAAGGCTTATGAGAAACGTTGTCTTAATTATTATAGCTTTTAATTAAAAATATTTTAACAAGTAATACTTAAAAAGATCAAACGACTATGAGAAACGTTGTCATTTAATTATGATAGTTTATAATTTAAAATTATATTAACAATACAGAAAACTAATAATCTACAATTACATTTAACAGATATAAAAGGAAGCCTTCCGACACAGAAGCTTTGCACAAAACAACACCAATAAAATGTTGAATGTATGAAATTAATTTGACAATAAATGTTCTAGAGTTAGACTCTTATTGGAGATCGAAGAGTTATATTTAATAAATATAAAAGGCTTCCGAGAATGAAGCTTTAAACAACGCTAAGGGACGTATTAAAAACGACAGCATTATGTTCATGGTGTTTATCAATATTTATTTTTATCATCACAGTTGACCATATAATGCCCACTTATCAAACTGCAATTGGGATAATAAGAGATGGCCTGTGAATTTTTTATTTTATATTACAATGGTGGGGTGGCTATGCAACGATTTCGAGTTTTTCAGACCAAAACCACCCGCTCCTAGAAGGTATTGGTGATACGCCGTAGCAACGGCAGCTCCAATCAGTGGAATATCCACTGATGCATTCAATCCATTAAAGGATAAGTCATCATCAAATTTCATTTCTATTAATATAAATCTCCTCTTTGAAGTTATTTAGATCAGTAAAATTCAATACTTCCAAACAGAGAATTATAGATATTATTCTTACCAGGTCGTCCCAAGATTTTTGATTGCCGTATATGACAGCGGGCCCAAAGCTCCTGGCAGGGTTGATGCCCGTGCCTGTGATAGGAATGGTTGCCAAATGGACCAAGAATACCGCTAACCCAATTGGAATCGGAGCCAAAACCTGCATTAACCACTTGTTATATTAGTAAATTTCCATCAGTGAATGAATATTTCGTAACACCAAGCTTCATATATATATATAGACATAGAGTTTCAAGGATGGAATATGATTTGTATTATGTACAGGGATGTGATAGTGGTGGGCTTTGCGCTTGGGATCTGCAGCAGAGAAGACAGTGTAAACCAAGAGGAACGTGCCAATGATCTCCGCGAGAAGAGCCGTTCCCTTGGAATAACCGGTAGATACAGAGTTGGATCCTCCTCCGGTGGAGGCAAAAAAGCTCCCCTGCATTTTCCTAAAGTGAACAGTTCCGAGAACCTTTCCTTTGGTCTCCACTAAAATATTCAATATACAATTAGCTAAACTGTATTCCAGACTACAACCAACTTCGAGCTTTCCCAATTCAATCTCTACGCTTGATACCATAAGCAAACAAAATGTTCTCCAAAACGTTACTTTCGCTTTCGTCTTTCATCTCTCTGGTGGAGACCACGGCTCCTGATATCAAAAGAAAAGACAAACGGATGTTGAGACATGACATTAAAATATCTCGAAGGTCAAGATATTTGAGAAGTATAGAAGAGCTTCGATATCAGTCTCTACTGGAAACACCCAGAATACCTACAAGCTTTGAAAATTTCCACTCAAAGCCGTAGATTCCCAAGTTATACGAATTTGAACCTCTATCTTTTGCCAGAACAAAACAAATACACGGATAACTCCAAAGAGTAATGAATTGTGAAAATCTCCCTCAAATCCTTCCCCCTCCCCCCCAAAGAAGTAACCAAACCTTGTCAAAGCATTGTCGATCCCAACAGATTTCAGAACTTTTATTTCAATCTCTGCTATGTTATATCGTTTTTATGTTAAGTGTGTTAATGTCAGTGGATCTCATCCTGCGCCTGCTAACTATTGCAAAATACAATTCACACCCGTTAGTTTTGACGGATTACACCCCCCTTCTACCTAAATTTATCGCCAAAGATACATCGTAAATATCCATCGAGACTTGGCCTGTTACAGAAATTTCCAATTAAATTCTACCAATGGTCACAAATTTTCCGCAAACATCCGCATATAGCCCGAAAAATAACGATTTTCAGAGATTACAACAGAAAACACGAAACTTCACGACTTTCTGCTATTTTCAAAGGAAAACAGGGATCTATTATGAAAATATGAAAGAAATTTTACCCGAATAATGTCCAACCTCCAATTTCGATTGAAACGCACGAGCGGAGGTTCGGAACGCACTAAAGAAAGAAAAAATGAAACAATAAAAATAAAGACCAGAAAATGTATCAAATTCACCGTTCAAATCCGCGGGAAATCAATGACTATTTAACAACGAGAAGGCATCCAAGCTCCACAGTGGTAAAATACGGCAGAAATTCAGTAATTGCGCATACGCATTACATGGGTTTCGTGAAACCCTACCGTTGCCCTCTCCCTTATCACACCAGAGTAAAGTAGCAGCAGGGCAGTTCCGCAGAGGGCACCCAGGCATTGAGCTACAATGTACACTAGGGTGCGAGGAAGAGAGACCTTGCGGGCAAGAAACAGTGCAAACGTGGGTTCAAAATCTGAAGCGCTTTGTGGAAGATCCGGCAAACGTCCATTAAAAGAGAATTCTGCACCCATATGCAAACATAGAATTTTGCATCCATATGTAAACATCTGTCTTGCATGCAGGACAGGACACGCAGAACAGTGTCAAAACTTAGGACAAACTAAATTGTGTTTAAAATGTTGGCATATCAATTGCATTTTTTGAAAAATTTATGATAAAACAACTTGCCCTTGCTCCCTCGCACATTTTTTTGAAAAACTTATGATAAAACAATTTGTCCTCACTGAAATAACATCGGGGCACGTGAGGCCGGCAATAAGACCTCCAAACAAAAACTTTGGCTAAAATTTTTTTGCGAGGAAACTGCGCAGCGTAAACTTTGGTTAACAAGTAAATAACCGGTACAAATTTGCGGTCAACGCATCAACTAATAGCCAGTCAACTGCGTATCGAACGCTAATAGTCCAAGGCAGGGACTAATAATAGGCTTCAATTGATGTCTACATAAGAGGAATTTAATTTGTTGATCAACATCTTTATGGGATCTAGATTTCTTCAACAACGAGTGTAAAAACTAATCTTTGCAATGTACCAAAAAAACAATAAACTCCTCAAACGAAATTCCACAACAATAATCCTCAATTTTTGCAACTGATTATAATACCATCAAACATTGCGATCACTATCATCCAAAAAAAACTATAAAAGTAAGAAAAATGTGTTTTAAAATTTCAAAAACTTTTAAATTATAAAACTTAGACTTTTTCTTTACAATATTATAATATAAAAACCCCCACTCCTGTGATGACCCCAAGTGATGTCATGATAATAATCACACAATATGGAATGTCAAACCATCCCCATCGTGTAATCAAGAATACCGACTATTAATATTTCAAGTGTGATGAGCATTTATAGATTCGACATCTGAGTACTTCTTGATTATATGTTTCGTGATGGCTCATAATCATGCTATGGAATGCCCTCCTATGTTCTTGGAAGAGTTCATCATATTGCATAAGAATTGGTTTCACTTAGGTATTCCTGTGAAAACAAAAGGATGTATTATCACCCTTGTTGAGAGCACAATTATGTAGGTTTATGTTAGTCATGTTAGTCATTATCTTAGCATTTATGCATTCATTATCTGGGTCAACCGTAGGTATCCATTGGGTTTCAAAGTCATGGTGAATTGAGGTTATGATGTAGTTAATCTTGAGCTCTCTTCGTCGAGCGATTTTCCATGGATTTTTTGGGGTGTGACTCAGCCTATTCGTCTGCAACTAAATATCTAATTAATGCAAATGATATCCTATAAAATCTCAGTGCACAAAATGTCATAAGAAATTTCTTCTACATGGACCCTCTCACTATCGGCTCTATGTCTAATTGGGAAGGAGGATGGTTATTGTCTTTGTACCATCATGTTATTCTGAAGTTTCTTCTTCAAGTTTGTGCTTTGGAGCTTGGGTTCAGTATCAATTATGTGATGGAAATCTCCCCTATGATTCCTCA
The DNA here is from genome assembly GCA_000404065.3 of Pinus taeda. NCBI lineage: Eukaryota > Viridiplantae > Streptophyta > Pinopsida > Pinales > Pinaceae > Pinus > Pinus taeda. The sequence goes on from APFE030895197.1 coordinate 78,936, forward strand.
CATCATGATGGGGCTCTCTAATAAATTATGTACTCCTACTCTTAGTCCCTTGAGGGCTCTATTCAAGTTTATCAAGCGCTATCAGGTAATGTTAGCCAATTAGAAATTACTATATTCCCTCATTTGGTGTTGTCTCAAAGACAAGCTTGGTAGGGTGGGTGTTTGACATGGCAGTTTTGGGTTCTAGCTGTGGGTATGTTACACTTGGATTTGCGACTAAGCTTCAATATTTGTGGTTCCATTGTTTGTGGGAAGGCAAGTACCATAAATCTCTACATGCATGGTGCCACGTAACCAACAACCCTGAGGCATGGCTTGGTTATTCTCTTCACAGGTTCCATCTGATTGGGCACCTCAACGGTGGCCCTTCAACTCCTATTCACACTTAAAATGTCTCTTGTTGAGTCACAAAATGTTGTAAGTATTTGTAACTTTTGCTCTAAAGGCAATGGCCTACGTGATTGTTGTCCCCATGTTAACTTTACTATTATATTTGTTATGTTAGATGCAATGGTCATAATATGACAGTGTAATATAAAGACACTAAACTTGTGTTATTGGTTTGGTTTTCGTTCTCGTAAACTGGAAACACAAGGCCATACCTCATGTAATGCCCCTTTCAAGTAATGAATAGTCATACCTTTGCACACAAAAGAATTATAATATGAAACTTAACTCCTATCTTCTTCCCTTTTTTTTGAACGAGAAAAGATAAACTTTCTTTCATTAATAAACAAAAATTTCATATCCTTGGATTTTCATCCCATTCATCACAATATACAAAAACCTTTTTCATCACTTCTATCTTTTCCATCTATCATTTTATTTTCACCTTTGTTTTCATGCTTTTATCATTTTATATGAGACATTACAAAATATTCACAAACCTATTACATATTTTATGATTCCTATTTTTGTGATATGAGTCTATTATAATATAATATAATCACAAAATAGTTACAAAAAGTAGAAAGTTAACATCACCAATCTTTCAAATCTGGATTGATCTTGTACATTGAAATTTCCATTTTCGTAGACTGAAAATTTGATCAAACTCGGTTCTAATATGAAACCTTATTTAGATAAGTTGTTTGCCACTTTATTTTTCTCTCCGTAAATGTGTGAAAAATTAATCTTATTAAAATCCTTAATCATCTTCTTAGTCCTTTACATCCAAGTTAAGAGTGCAAAGGACTCTATGGAATTCATCTCATTTTCCTAGTCTATAATAACCTTAGAGTCCCCATAACCTTCAATCTCTTGTAGAGTCAACCATCTCACACAAAAGAGCACCGCCCATAATGCAAGAAATTCAGCTCTAGTATTGGTACCATTACCACTATACCATCTAAATTGGAAAAATTCTCTAGGCCTCCAAACAATGTACATACCACATCACATATATCAAAAGAAGGGGACCCATCAAACAAACCTAGCAGGTAATTCTTCTAGATTTCCTTAAAACAAATAGTTATTTTTGGATCCATCTTCCTCAAAAATTCGATTTCCAAACAATATGTCGAAACCTTTATAAAAATTCTCCTTACATATGACATAGAATGATAAACAAATTGTGTATTTCTAGCCCTCAATATTCCCCACATGACATAGAAGGGAAGGGCCTTGTATTCCTCAGTCTCTATGAACTATTTAGAAAGACACTTATCAATGGAAGATCTATCTAAGGAGGCACTAGAATTAATCATTTTTAGGACCCCAATCCAAATAGAGGATGCAAAAGGACGCAAAAGAAATCGATGACATGCATCTTTTATATTCCCACAGCTGCACCTACCATGACCTTTAAATGATTTTTTTAGCAGATAATCCCACGTAAGGATTTTATTATTAAGAACCAACTGAATAAAACATTTCAACTTTTGTGGAACATCCAACTTCCAAATCGTTTGGATCCAAACTGTGGATTGTATAACATGATGACCCTGAGATATGAAGGAGTACGTATTTTTAACGAGAATCCATCCTTTAACACATACTCCATTCCATGACATCATATCTTCCTCTTTCAAAATAGAAGTACCTAACAAAATCAACTGAAGAGTATATTCATTCCAATTTGCCACTAATGGATCTGGCGGGACAATTTCCCTAGCCTCTAATCAAGAGTGCCACGTCATTCTTCTGCCTTGATCTACATAATTATCACTTAGAAAGACAATACCATGATTATGTAGAAACAAAACCAGTGGATAAGATACAGAGTGGTTTCCATCCATACCTTTTATCACTGCTAGGTCAATCTCCACCTTCATCCTTGTGCCAAATTCCCATCTCATGTTTCTCAAAAGCTAGTACTTTAACTTCATCATGCTCCTCCAAGGATGTAAAACCACCTTCTTTTATGGAGCCCCCACTTTAATCCAATCAATCATCCATTTTTTCTTGAGGCATCTCTAAAGATTTGTTGTCAAAGCCATGTTCTATACAGGTCTCTCCCAAAGTTATTTAATAACAAGTCCTTATTAAAGCATTATAAATCTTTTATACCTATTGGAAGATCAACTACCTCCCCTCTCATTCACTATTTTATGATATGGTCCCCTCTTCACTCTTTTTATTTTTGTTGTTTCATTTAGATTGTGATAATTTTCTTCATTTTTCCCATGGAAAATGGTTTTATCTTTTACCTTGACTACTTGGTGATTGCTTTGTTTACCTTACCCTCATTTCTAAAAAAAAATGATATTCTCCCAAAGGTTATGAGTTTTATGTGTATTTGAACATTCACATGAAAGTGAAAAATGCCATTTGAGAAATTTTGTAACAATCCTTATTTCATCTCTAATAACCTTTTTGTTTGAATTATTAAGAAATTTTTCGAATGATTCAGGCTTTGTTTAATATATTATTTATTTCATAATCATTTGGACTACCCTTTCGGGACACTCCTAGCAACGTAAGCCTAATTTTTATAGGTTACACACAAAGAATGTATGACCTAGCATAAAATACATTCCTGGTGCGGTATATTGTTTATCATTTGAATGGGCACATTGAATATTGTAGTTAATCAACTTGTAAGGGCACAGTGGAAGGACTCTCTCGAATTCCAGATTTATACATTTCAAGGTCTGGTAATTATTATGATTGGGTTATCAAAGTTGGTGTTTTCATTTTCACAGTTGATTTCTCCCACGTATAGCCATTCAACAGATGAAAATTTTTAGCTCTACCACAATCGTACCTCATCTTGAATGCATCATTTGTTAGGATCTTTTTGAGGGTTGTCCCATTCCTGTCTACATAATTCTCTTTGCGCATGTCCCTCTGTCGAGAGGAAAGGAGTGAGTTTTCAAGGTTTTATGGTTGTACGGTCATTTGGTAATGTTGAACCTGGTTCAACTGAATATTGTACTAATTTGTGTCTTGAGTGAAAAGGTCTGAAGCAATTGCCATTGATTTGTTAGAGGCCTATCCTTTCTGTGCTGATGTTTTCCGGGCAGCATGATGGTTTGATTTTTTTGAGTTATTCGAGGGTTATAATAAGTTAGTTGCCGAAGAATTTTCTTCCCCATTTAAGGGCCGTAATATCAAAATAGGAGACCTCGAGTTTGCAGTGGATGCCATGTTTATTACATAGGTTGCCTACTATCGCTGGAAGGTGAAATCTGGTATAGAAACTCGGAGGATTAAGGATATTCCATGGAGAACTCTATTGGAGAAAAAGGGATAAACCTACAATATTAAAGTTATGCCCATATCCTATTTAAAACCCCAATGGGTAAACATGATGTTGTTTATACAAAGTTATGTCACTTGTAAGTGTTGATATAGCCTTGTTTTTTTGTATCACATCAGGTTATCGATGGTATTTCTTGGGTATCCATTAAATTTGCCACACTTCCTTTATAGGTCTCTGTTTAAGATGTCCTCGACAAATTAGAAACCTTTGACTCATGCACGTCACTCTCTAGTTCATCATAGTCTTATCACTATTTTGGTTAAATATGAGTTGAGTAAACTAGGGTTAGACTGCAAAGCTTTTTTGTTACGAAATGGTTTTCTCAAAAACCCCCTTATTGAGGAGATTTGCTACCATCCTTCTTTAGATATCGGTTTAGTACCTAATAATATCCCTCTTGAGCCTTCAGGTGATGATGTACATATTAGTGACCTCGAGTCGGCACCGGAAAAAACCCTTTCTGATGAGAAAGGGGATAAGTCTTTAGAGCCTTAAACTAATGAATTACGCCATGAAAGCCTTCATGCAAAGTAGAACAAGGTTTGAAAGGAATCTACTCGGCAAGGAAAACTTTAACCTAGAAAGGACAAACCCCAACTGGATCCCTTTGATTTCGAACCTCTAAATGAGTATACAGATAATCAGTCATGGTAGGATAGTAATTCACATATAAAATATAAAGTGTTAAATCGCATAATTTATCAAATGCGGAGTAATAAGAAAAAAACCTCTATTGATAAAATTATTGTTAACCTTGAGGAGTTCTTGCCTAAGAAATTCAAGCCTCAAACCACCAGCAACCATGACAGTCCATGTGATGTGTGTGTTTCACCTAAATCAAATGGTAAATCAAATAAAGTCAGCTCTAAAGCCTTGTTGGACCTTTACTGGCAACAACAATATATTATAACTATCCCACATCTTACTCGTCGAATTGAAAAATTAATTAGGGAAAATGACAAAGTTAGATCCGCCTACAACCGTCATGAAAATTTAAGGCAACAAGAATCAATCAAATCTATTAAAATATCACAAGGATCACATAAACATACTATAGTTAAATCTGTCAGGGTAAAGCTAGCAATTTCTTCAGAGTTAAAGGGTACTAAATAAAGTCATCGTTTGTTATTACTTGTGAATTATTGATAAGGTATGATTTGTTCTCATATCAAATTTCTAAAATAAAACAAAATACTAGTACAAAATTCTAATTTCTGTAACATTCCTAATTCATGTTATATTATTCTCATAAATTTTGTCTATAATTGTCATAGGTGAATCTGTTGATAAATTATATTGATTGCTTCGCGCATGGGATGTATATCCCTGAAAGTGGAACCTATTATCACCAATTCTCCGGTTAGTATTTATTTGATTACTTGTTAATATTTGATTGGTCATGAGGCCAAAACAAGAGATTATATTATTTTTTGCAAAGATACATTTTTTAATTTAGTTCTAAATTTAATACAACCATTAAAAAAAAATAATTGTATATAAACTCCTCATTTTGGACGGTGAAAGCATAATTATTTATAGAACAGATAAGTGTTTTATTCTACTATAGAATGAATGATATTTTCAGACAGATCAATGTGTTTTGATTCCATCTAGTGTTTGCAATTTTTATTTACATCAGCCATTTTTGTGGTTTCGTAATATCTTTTGGTTTATGAAATATATTCGTGTTTGTTAATTGACTGTGTACATTAACAAGTGAATCCTCTTAGTTCAATCTCTCTATTGTTTAAAATTCCATCTACTTAGATATTTCTGTTTTATTAATCCAGTATTCAATCTTCAATCACTCGTGTCCTAAGAGGAACAATTTGGTTTGGATAGTTAGTTTGTTTAGGAGATTTATCAAGCTATTTATACTATATATCTTTTATTAATGAATCTGTAGTAGATTATTCATTCTAAATTTTATCCTAATTACTTGTTTTAGTTTTGATGTGATGATTAATTTATTTGATTCATTAATTATCAGTTGAGGAATTAATTTTACTTAAAAGGATATTATTTTTTAATGTTATTTCACTCATAAGTCAACTTAGCAAAGTGTTCACTGTAGGCTAGTTATAACAGTGCTTATATTTTCCTAATGTTATGCTTATATAACAATAGGAGTATCATACTTTAATGCTTTTGTTCATTATGTTATGTAACACTTTAAGAGAAGAAATATTTATTCTTTCTATTAGTAGTTAGATTGAATATAATTTATTGAAAACAATTGATTATATTTCATTCCTTTTATAGCACTAGTTAAATTAATGTTCTAGCCTTATTTTATCTCTGTATTATATTGTAAATGTTGTAATATAATTATTGTTTTCCTAACGGAAAGCTAACAATTTCTCTAGATTTATTTTCATTAGGATTTTACAAAGAATTCCTTTAATTTAGGTTTTTGTACTTATTCTAACCTAAATTAGTAGATTTAGATTAGCATTAACTTAGGTAGCTTATTGGTATTCTTATTCATATGAGGGAGGAAGCCAAATGATAACTAAGCCTTTAAACCCATCAAGAATGACCATCCCAAACCATTGGGGTTGTGTGAAGAGCCTTGGTCCGGGTTGTCTCTCGTTTGTTGACATAGGTGTGTTAACGCTCACATCAAAAAAATTTCACTATAATGAGGGAAAATTCAAATGTAGATGGTAAAGTGTAGTAAGAAAAGTCAAAGAGTGAGGATCCCATTTGACTAGAAGTCATACCAACCCTCACCCTGCTGAGACTTCTCAAGATTCTCAGCCTCCAATTGAAGAAACAAATGTTGGATCAAGTACCCCAATCAGGGATTATTCTCAAATTGATATTGAGTAAGTTCCACAAATATCTCATGATATTATCTCTAGAAAACAAGAAAGGATTTACTAAATTTCTTCTTTACGTAGGATTTTATCCTCTTGTCTTTGTGGCATGTCTTGATTTGAATGTGCAAGAACCTTTAGTGATAGAACCACTTGTCGTGTCCACACAAAATACTAGTTGAGTGAACGATAGGTTGCATGATATTCTTAGTAGGAAACCAATTGAATTATTCGAAGTACCTAATCATGAACTAACCTTACTCAAAGGATTTGATTCTCCCCATTCTCCACCTACTTCACCCTCATCCTAGGGAGATTCTTGTGAAGGAAGTTCATGTGAATCCAAATATTCCTGAGAATGGTTGATAACCATAATAATCGCGAAGAAGATCAAAATGATCCCACAAATCCTTGGTTAAATCAAGATTTTGTAGTTGTACCTAGTATACAACATCCCTTGCCAAAGAATCCTCATAAATTCCTGCCCAAATATAATCCTGATTCCAAGGTTTTTGTTGAACATCGTATAAAGGAATTTATGCTTTCCATAAGGTAGAAAAATGTATGTCATGAAGATGTTGTTTGTTGACTCTTCTCATACATATTTGATGGAAAATCTACCACATGTTACTTCACCCAACCCTGTCGAAGTATAACTTCTTGGAGTCAATTTGAAAAATCCTTTTTTCAAAATTTGGTAGATGACAAACCACCCGAATTTTAGTTACTTGATGAGTTATCTACCATGAAAATGCAAAACACAGAGAGGTTCAAAGATTTTAATCTCATGCTTTTGTCCTTAGAAAATTAAATTCCTGTAGATTCACTGCCACCACATAATCTTATCATAGCCTACTACATTAAGGATCTTCCGCATGACATTGCTATATGGGTTAAAATGGCCTAGAAAACTAGGCTACTTTTGAAGAATAATTAACAGTGGAAAAGGATATCCTCAGCCTTAAACCCACCTCAAATAAGCAAGATAAATCTACTACTTCCTCTGGTAAGAAAGGCGAAACCTCTAGACAATCCAACGACAAAAAATACCAATCTTCTTTAGATTTGAAAATCCTACAAATGGTCATTAACAAATTGTCAAATGAAATAATGGATCTTAAAAAGGGAAAATCCAAAAGGTTGCCAAATAGGGGATATTTTAAACATTCCACCTATCAATAAACCCCCTTCCCTAAATGAAGGCCTCAATTATACTGAAGTTTGGAAAATATCTTGCAAGACTTGGCATCTGACTATGATTCTAACCCTAACAATAGTGAAGACAAAGAGGAAGAAAATAATTCTGAAGATAAGCAAGAAATTCAACCCCATGATTTCTCACTTAATGTATATGATGATTTTGGGTTTGCCTTTGCCTACACATGAAGTAAATCCCAAGCTCAAAAACAAGCTTAGCCTCCATAATATAAAGACTTAGAAAAACAAAAATCTAATGTTGAGAAAGTTTATCTTCCAGAAAGAGAGTATGATCATATAGATTATCTTGAAAGCATCAAACCCAATATATCCCTTACGAGCTTTGGAAAATTCCTACTATCTAGAAAAAGGTACAACAAGATATCACTGACTTAAAATCTTTGGTTGCCAAGGATATGTGTGCTTATGATAAATCTATTCTAGAAAATGTTAGAATTTTGAAACAATCCCTTAATGATTCTTTCCTAAAGAAAAAGAAGCCTCCACCGTTCGTGATAACTTTGAATAATTTTAACAAAAATATTCATAATTTCATGATAGACACTGGAGCATATTCAAATGTTATGCCTTTATTTATTTAAAAAAAATAAATGCTCAAATGAATCCTTTAGATATAAAAATTGTGAAATTAGATCGATCTTTTGTTAAAGTTATTGGTGAATGAAATGATGTTTTAATATGATTTTTGGATGGTTGTAGAGTCCATAAAATATTTGATATCGTAGTAGTAGATATCCTTGATGTCTGTGGGTTGTTTCTTAACACGGTTTGGCTACAATATTTAAAGGGATTCAAGGACACTGATTTTACATAGTTATGGTTACCTTGGAAAGGGGAACCTAATCAAATCATAATTAACATAGAACCGTATATGAACAAAAATAATCACTAATATTAATGACATTAATGAACCAACAAAACCAACTAATTTGACAATTTTTGATTCCTTGTTTGGAAATCTTATTGTTGATCGTGATATAATTTCTAATTTAGAAAAACAATTAGATTTAAAGTTAAAACAATTATTACTTGTGATCATGAAATTATTAATATGAGCGATTTGTTCAATTCTGATGAGTTTCAGGTCTAGCCCTTATATTTTGATGGTTCTAAATCAAAGGAAGGAGTTGATGCAAGCTGTGTTCTTTTGGATTCCAAAGGAAACAATTTTTTTATTGTAGACTTGAGCTTCAATGCATGAATAATGTTTCAGAATATGAGGCATTGATTCAAGAACTATAGAAGGCTCTCGATCTAGGAGTTATGTGTGTAAAGGTTTATGGATATTTTGAGCTAATTATTAGGTAGTTAAAAAATACGATACATTTCCTTTCATCTCATCTAAATTATTACCAAAATAAGTGTTACACGGGAATAGTGCCCACTCGGATGCTGCTATTCCCACTAAGATGGGTGGCTATCTTAGAGACAAACAATCAAAGTCTACTATTGATTCCTTTTATGAAAATAGATGAGAAGAGGACCAAGAGGGCCAACCTGAGTCTTGCGCTTGATTTCTTCTCCTTCTTGATAGAGTTTTGCCGCTTCTCCTTTGTCTGCCCAGCTTCAAAAGAACCTGTGGAATCACAGAAACATACTTCTATGCAAGAAACAAGGATCTAAATTCATAAATAATGCAGGATCAGATGTGCATTAACCATATACATGCATATATAAACAAGTACACAAGAATATGGAAGGAAACAAGAATAGCTTTATTCAGATGAAAAGTAGCAAGAAGATTACAACCATGTGCTCTGACCCAGCATCATCCTCCAGCTAAGAAGCCCTTCTTCACCTCAAGCAAAGCTAGATCACCCAACACTGTGAATGTACACTAGAATACCAACAACACTTCTCTATAAGATACAAAATTCTAGCCTCTGGATCTCTATGATGAGGGATCCATATATAGAGGATTACAGAGAGGTGAGTCATCTTTTGGATCTTGATTAGTGTCTTCTCTCTGATAGTTCATGCTTCGACTTGGAGAATGATGATCTCTTACTCATCCCTGATCGAAAATGGAGTGGCAAGTGTCAGAGGGGAAGCTTCTTGAAGATTCCATGATCTTCCAACTCGCATTTTTGTCCCTGCCATTTTTCCATCCCCGACCATCGCACCCTATAGAGGAGCAAATCAGTATGCATCACACCCTGTACATTGGGAAGGTGATATGCATCGCACCTCTGCATTGAGCTTTCAGTATGGTCCAGTTTTAACCATTTATGAGCAGTTTTTCAGTGGAGAACTTCTGGGAGATGATGTAATCAGTTGACCTTATTCCTTTAGGCAGTGAAGCAACACTTTTAGGGACTTAAGAGCCCTCCGTTTATGGAAATTTGTGATTGGGGTTGAAGTGCCCAAAATTGTCTATAACAGTTGCCCCCTAAAGCATGATGTCGTTAATATTTTTTGATGTCGGGTGAAATGCTTTACTATGAGGATCCGAAGTTTTTCCGAGCTTGGAGGCGACCTGTAATAAGATACAATACAATACATTATTTTGACAACATTTTTTCATGATCTAACTGAGGCAGGCATTCCCATGCTCAACTTTGTAAATTCATTTTTCATGTACATAGGACAGACGATCGTCTGTGTGACAGACTGATGATATGGACACACCATCCTTTGATTTGGATGATCATCTGTTCAGAAATGATGTACACTGGATGTTTTTATATTCCTGAATATATCGCAGCCCAGATGGATGAAACTAGATCCGGGGTCTTCAAAACTCGTTCAATCTTCACTCGAAGTAAAAGTCGATCCATGTGAAAAAAATTCTGGAGCCGAACATGGAAAGACATCGCCTGATTACCAACCAGTGATGTAAGCTGTTAACAGGCGCGAGAGGAATCATCAATAATGACAATGACCCTTAAGGTACTACAGTACAATTTACGTGGTGTGAAAAGGGACTTGGCATCAAACACCAGCAAAGTCTCTCGGTCAAAGGCCATTGATGTAAACCTATCGCCGAAAGTGAGAAACTTGCCATTGAGGCATGCAAGCTTCAAAGTACTGAAATGGTTTTTCCTAAGTCAACTTCTTGGATAATGAGTTGATGTCGACAAGAAGCGACCCATCGTAGGAGGGCCTTAATGAATCCCACATCAATGACACGGAACGAAGTAAATGATTTTGGAGGTGAAAACAAACTGACGATACAAGGTTCAGGGTGGTGGTCATGAAGGAATGAAGCATGAATGTATTGTAGTGGGTGAGACACAGGTGAATTATCTGAATGACTTCTCTTGAACATATCGGCGACACTGACGATGGATTGGTAGCGTTAACTGCAAACATGGATGGTGTGATGGACCAATGGTGATGACCAGTGAACGTAACAACCTAACCCGGCATGGATGTGGAAGGAAAGTGTCATGTTCAAGAGCGACTTGCTACCAATAAAGTTTCTTCTTGTTTTCTTCCCAATTTTCCCCTGTCATTGCTGACCAGCACCTCTTTATTTTTGTCAAGCTTGAGGAGGATAACATATGCTTGTTCTATAATCCGCCCTTCGGGCGAACCTGTCGCTATATTTTAGCGAGCCTAGCGACAGTGAAACTCGTCCTCGTCCATTAGAATGAGTTTGTCGCTATTTGGTTTTAACGAGTTTAACGACAAAGATAACTCACTCTCTTTCAATTTTAGAGAGTCTGAAAGAAACAGAAAGAAGACTATAAATATTCTTTTTCGTTGTATAGTCCCTTAAGTCCGAAAAAGCGTAAAATAATACGAAAGGGATGAATTTTCGATAGTTTTAACGAGCCGGACAAGACAAGCACTCGATCTTTTTGTGTAATAATCCCTCAGGTCCAAAAGGATCAAAATCTAGAGGAGGGATAGCACTTCAGATGCCTTTTAACGAGCCAGAGAGGCCAATCGCTCGGCAACCTTTTCATATTTTACGAGTCAGGTGAAAAGAGCTTAAATAAGACTCATTTTCGAGGAACGAGTGATGGTTTCGGGTAGCAGTTGATTCCAGGTAAGATTTGGAATTTTCCAATCACAGCAGTGTTATAAGGATGGCTAGCAAAATCACTCTTCGCAGATGTTCCTCGAAGGGGTAAACAATCATATGGGGGTGAATGATCGGCTAAAAAAAAAGTGGAGGTGATGGCGAGAACACGACCAAGGCTCAAAAGCTGGCGATAAGGCATTCACAATGGTTGTTTACCAGTTCAACTTGTAATGAGCTTAAACGCTGGGGGAAACCCTTGTCATGACTTATGTTTATTTTTTAACGAGATTGAACTTTGCGAAAACATTTATTGCCAGTCATATGATAAGAATGTCTCATTTAAGATGCCATTTTTTATGGAGCTTGCACCTTTTGAAGCTTTGCCCCGGATCCTTTTTTTTTGCGAGCTAGGAAATGACTAGCCTTATGGGTTTAAAGGGTTAGAAGTCCTAAAAATTTAAAAAATAAATACCCTCTCTTCACTTGCATGCGGAAATGTTTTTGTGCCCCCAAGTATAGCGAAAAATTTCCAGATTACCAAGGAAAATGCTCCCTTGGCGATGTCTATCGAAATAGACAAAGGGGAGTGGCGTAGAGATACTCCACTCACATAACTTTAATGAATGTATCTTATTCTAGCCTGTTCCAATTTTCCTGTAAGGACGGGTTTTCCAGACTAGTCATATATCCTTCACGGAAATCCACTCTATACCCAGAGTTTTTCTGCCGAAGCAAACGAGGGTGCATGCCCCCTAGGTTTCAGTCACACCTTCCTGAATCACTCACGCTCATCAGGTGGACGGACTGGAGACCGATGAGACATTTATTGCATGAAAAGACCATTTAGGAATGACATTTGACTATTTGCGATGTGTGATCTGGGGAATGACCTTTGGTCCACGAGCTTGACCATTCTGCCTTCATGCGGAAAACACATTACTTTAAAGAATGAGGAGACGATGGCTCCCATGCAATAAATATAGTCGCATCCAAGGAGTAGATTATAATCTAAAGGTCCTTGAACTACCATAATGTTCATGTGAATAGTTTTCCTTCTCAAAGTAATGGGCACATTTGGAAGGATCCCTAAAGGTCGACTGGTTCCCTTGTCGAAGCCTGTTAGATTTCCCATTTCAGGCAAAAGTGATGGCGAACCAAGCGCTTTCCAAGCAGTTGAGGAAAGGATACTCACAGAAGCCCCTTCATCAATGATGGTACCAACCATGGCCATTCTGTAATCTTGTACAATAATTATGAATGGTACACTGGCTGGTAAACGGGGTCTTCCTAGTAGATTCCAGTCGAATAAAACGACTAGGTTGCTTGGTGGTGGGACCGAATAGATGACCGTATATGACTCTGATGAACTTCCTTCCTGTGGTAAAGGAATGGGAGGACTACCCCTAGGCTCATCGGAGTCTGTTGATGAAAATAATTTGAACGATGTCGTTCCTTTTCTCTTCAGTGAGAGTATCATTTGAAGATGAGCACTCTGAAGGAAAGACCGGGTCAACTGCCGTATCGACCCTTTGAATTTCGTCTGGGATGGATTCAGAGGGTTCATTTTCAATGATAGGTGCTTCGGGTGACCACAATGATGGGCCAGCTAGATTTTCAACCGTTGGAGGGCTTGGCAAGAGTTTTTGATATCCAGAAGGAAGTTGTAGCAGTGAAACCGGATGATTATCCAAAACTCTTTTAGCCTCTTCAAGGAAGGGAAAACGGTGGACGGCGTGATCGCCTTCACACAACTTACAAGGAAGTTTAGGATTCCTTCTTTGTCCATGTGCTTCACTTTCACTGGTTGATGGTGAGCATTGAACGTGATCGCCAGAGGTTGATGCTACCAGATTGTGCAAACGAGGAGACCAATCCCTTAAGATTCGAGGGATGCAGGGACAATCTCGGTGATAGTGGTCTCCATTGCAAATGACGCAAGGAGATTTACGTTTTGACTGTGTGGTGTGTGAATTTTTGCTAGACGGTACTTGGTTGGCCCCTTTCGATTTTGGTTCCTTTTTCTTCTTTTCCTTTTTCTTTTTCTGCTTCTTATTCTTCTCAGTTACTTGAATTTTAAATTTATCGACTTTATCAAGCGAAGAGGAAGGAGGAGAGGGAGAATCAGATGAAGTAGAAGGTTGGGAGGCAACTCTAGTGTCGTCTAGTTGCTGATTAGATTGTTCAGGAATTATGGGATTCTAAACGACAGAGGTAGAGAAGAGCTAGACCGGCAAACCAATTGTCAATCCTAGAAGTGACAAAGTGGCCATATGGGGTGGACCAACATCTCCCCAAGAGGAGAAGGGACTAGGATTTCCTTCATGAGGAAATTCTTGGTTGGTAGACTCCATTTTCTTAACCTGAAGATCAACAGGGGAATTTTTGACGTTATTCTGATTAAAATAAATTTTTAGACGCTTGGACACAACTTGTTTTTTCAATTTTAAAGAGTCGAGAAAAAACAAAAGATGACTCTAGTCGCCTTCGATTTTTTGAGCTTGAAGTGATAAGCGCTCAGAGGACCTTTCCCTTTAAGGAGTCTGAAAAGGAGAAAAATGGACTTCTCTGGAGATCTAGGCAGAGAGGATTACCAAACCAATCATAAAACTACAGAATACTTTTTACGGTACGGTAGTCAATCTTTCCGAATGCTGTGTTCAGTGCATTATGATCGATAGGGCGGCAGACATGGCTTCTGAAGGATAAAGGATGCAGCCTATTGTGGTCTCCCAATATATACGCGACGGTACGTGGGAGCACAAGTCCATACTGGCACTTGCCGTCTCAGAGTGGAGGAATGACCCAACCAACACTGAAAGTAATAGTTACTAGGCTTTACAACACCGGAATACGTCTCTGGCCTAGACCTCTAGATGTTATGCATTAAGTTCCAAAGCGTTGTTAGATTCATTGGATTTATTTTAAGTTGATCTTGCTTAACAGTTTGCCTTTCAGGTTCACCACGTGATGTATGTATAATTCCTAAAATGCAGTCTAAGATGATAAACAGACGTTTTATCTTCTTTTAGCAATGAAAATCCTAGCTACTAAAGGGAAGAAAGTCAAGCATCTTTTTTTCACAGAGCACAGAGCACACGCTAAAATGCACAGTCCTAAATCAAGCCAAGCATTCAAAAATGCAAATGCACATGCATGTATTTGTTTTTCAGCTCTCTTAAGGTGTGAATGGCGTTAAGAAATCTATCTGCAAAACTGAATTACTTTTAAAGCGACTGTACTCAACAAAATTCTTTTTCAAAGCAAAGTGAAAGCAAGAGAGACACTTTGCGATTTTGAAATGGAAATTGATTTTCGACACTTTAAAACTAGTAATTCAAATCCTATGCAACAGTAACTGTATAATCAACTATCTAAAACAATGGAATTGCTTTCTAAAAATGAAAACGACAGCTACGACAGTTTCAGATCTAGAGACGACAGTTTGACTATGATACTTTTTGCAAAAGAGAACTAAAACGACACACAATACATAAAAAAATTTATAGTTCTTTGCACTAAGGAGGCAGAATAATGCAAGAGAAGGGGGTTTCACAGAAGTACACTGACTACAGACAGCAAAACTCTTGAATAACATTGAAAACAGTGAGAAATATCCACAGTCGGAGGGAAAATTTAATCGTCCCAACCATCGCACCTGTTACATAATGAACTCAGTATGCAGCGCACTTACTGCACTCGAGAAGTGTGATGCATACAGGTTACCTTGAAGGCAGGGTGCGATGGTAGTAGTGCGAGACTTTGAATGAGATTTCACTCACAATTTGTAATCTATTTTAGGTGTTTAGGCTGAATAAGTAAGGATGAGTGTATGTAAAACACAAGGGTGATCTAAGAGGTTACTAGAGCCACCACTTAGGGAAATTAGATTGCTTGCAAATCTATTGTTTAATTCATAAACAAAACACGGAGATTGACTGAAGCAACATTGATCTACTTTGCATTTGTATGACAAATGCAGTTCGAAGGCTAGCTGGCTTGACTTCAGGCTCCATCTGTATGTTTATGAAAGAAGCAAGGATAGATAAGCTAACAAGTAATCTAGTCGCTCCCCAGTGGAGTCGCCATTTTGTTACACGGGAATAGTGTCCACTCGAATGTTGCTATTCCCACTAAGATGGGTGGCTATCATAGAAAAAAACAATCAAAGTCTACTATTGATTCCTTTTATGAAAATAGATGAGAATAGGACCAAGAGAGCCAACCTGAGTCTTGCGCTTGATTTCTTCTCCTTCTTGATAGAGTTTTGCGCTTCTCCTTTGGCTGCCCAACTTCAAAAGAACCTGTGGAATCACAGCAAGATACTACTATGCATGAAACAAGGATCTAAATTCATAAATAATGCAGGATCAGATGTGCATTAATCATATACATGCATATATAAACAAGTACACAAGAATATGGAAGGAAACAAGAATAGCTTTATTCAGATGAAAAGTAGCAAGAAGATTACAACCACGTGCTCTGACCCAGCATCAACCTCCAGCTAAGAAGCCCTTCTTCACCTCAAGCAAAGCTAGATCACCCAACACTGTGAATGTACACCAAAATACCAACAACACTTCTCTATAAGATACAAAATTATAGCCTCTGGATCTCTGTGATGAGGGATCCATATATAGATGATTACAGAGAGGTGAGTCATCTTTTGGGATCTTGATTAGTGTCTTCTCTCTAATAGTTCCTGCTTCCACTTGGAGAATGATGATCTCTTACTCATCCCTGGTCGAAAATAGAGTGACAAGTGTCAGAGGGGAAGCTTTTGGAAGATTCCATGATCTTCCACCTCACATTTTTGTCCCTGCCATTTCTCCATCCCCGACCATCACACCCTACAGAGGAGAAAATCAGTATGCATCGCACCCTGCACATTGGGAAGGTGATATGCATCGCACGCTCTGCATTGAGCTTTCAGTATGGTCCAGTTTTGACCATTTATGAGCAGTTTTTCAGTGGAGAACTTCTGGGAGATGATGTAATCAGTTGACCTTGTTCCTTTAGGCAGTGAAGTAACACTTTTAGGGACTTAAGAGCCCTTAGTTTATGGACATTTGTGACTGGGGTTGAAGTGCCCAAAAATGTCTATAACAATAAGGTATGGGATTTGGTGTGAAAATTTGTATCTTTCAATATTCGATCTATACCTAGAGATTTTAATCGGGAAGCTGATATATCGGAAACTATTTCTTCACAATTAATTACTGCCAGAAATTTCAATCCTAATGCATTTTCTATTGAACTACCTTTTAGACCTTCCATACCAAATACTATTTCGAACAAGCATGTGTTCAATGATGACAGGAAAATCATCTATTTTTTGCATATTGAAGGCTCCTTCAAGGATTTAGTCATCAATGAGGTTATACATAAGAAAAAACTACAAGACTTCTTGCAGAAAAGTAAACAATAATCATTCCATGAGCTTCATTAAATGGTAAAACCAGTACCTAGTTTTGTTGTAAAGCTAGAACATATTTATGATTTGCATGATAGGTTAAAAAAGGTTAATTTCAAAACTAATAATATTTTCAGGTCAATAGAAGTCACAAACCTCAGAAATAAATATAACTTCCATTGTGTCAATCTCGGGGTCAATTATTCACCTCAAGAAAGAGCTATTTTTATAAGATTGTCCAAGAAATAGAAGGATGTATTTTCTTGGATATATGACGATATTAAGAGTTTTAACACGTTGTCGCCAATTTTACCTCAATTAAATCTTGCTTGCTTCTTTCTTTTTTTTTTTTTTTCTGCCTTGCACATCCCTCGTCAGATGTTTCCCTTTCTTATTCTCGAGATAAAAAATCGCTCCATAAAATACAAAAGAAAAATCAGCAAAGGGATTAGAACAAAACTAAGTAGGGATTATAACTAAGCGATGTTAAAGAAATGTCCCGCTATAAATATGCATATGTAATGCCTTATTATGATTTTGATTCACATATGAGTTTAAAACACACCAATATATTAAATTCATTAATTAAGGTATATCATTAAAAGTTATTAAAAATTGTATTTCTAACTAAAAAACTCCTAAAAATGGAGAAACAATGTCAGAGAAAGAGGATATATATATATATATATATATATATATATATATATATATTATATAAATATGATTAAGGGAATTGACCTCTTAAATATATATCTATGTGTAATACAAATTTGAAACACAATTTTACAAAGTTTATCATCGGTAAATGATGTAAAACATAAAAGTAAATATTTAAAATTTCCCTTAAAGAATTAAAAGATTTCTCAGCATATATTGAAATCTTAACCTTTACAATTTAATAAAATCATTAACATAGTAGATAAGTGGAAAATTAATTTTAATGTGATATTTGTAAATTTGGATTAATAAAATAAAACATCTTTCTCATTTTACTATTCAAATGCAATATCAACCAATCAAAGTAAATTTAAAACTCAAGTGAAGTTTCAAGCAAATTATTATTAGAATTATCTAGTTTCACAACAAATTTATTAAATCAAAATTTAAAATTCCAATCGAAATTTGAAATACATTTTAAATTGATATTTGTAATTCAATTAGAATTATCTAGTTTCACAATAAATTTATTAAATCAAAATTTAAAATTCCAATCGAAATTTGAAATACATTTTAAATTGATATTTGTAATTCAATTTACCTATATAGATGTATTTCAAAGCTTATAATTTTAATTTTTTTGTTTATTGTGTAAGTGGGTAATGCGAGCTTAATTATAAAAAAAACATAAATATTTAGATAAAGATCTTATAGTACACAACAAAAACATATTGTTTTGTACAAAAACCTTTGAAAATTAAACGCATAAACCAAATTCAGCTTCTTCTTCTTCTTTTTCTATTATTCATATGAAGCTCTTGTTTATCGAATATGCAATGGGATACTTACTAAATCTTAAATATATTTAATGGAAGATTTAATACTAATGTTATTAAAAAATACGGAGGGTTTGAAACATTATATCAAGTTATTGCATGAGGCCGAGATTGAATATTATTAAGCATTATTGCATTAAGATACACCAAGCATTACATATTTCATTGAACATAGGAGACCCCATTCCACTTGTAAATGCCATCGGGCTAGGCTTGCCCAAGCTCCCTCTTTCCTCCACGGATCCGATGAGGGAATTAAATATGATTATGACAGATTTTGACTCAGATTTATGATTATGTATTATATTTAATTCACATATGTTATATATGTATTATTTAGAATTAAAATACATAGGTATTTATTTACTAAAATTATTAATTATATATAATCTGATTTTAAATTGATATATATATATATATATTATATTGAGATTTTTATATAAGATGTATTGGTTAATTTGCTTGGAAAATTATTTGAAATTTATAATAAATAAAAAATTTGAAAGTGATAATTAAAATTTTATTTTAAATTTGAAATTTAAAAATAAATATAGATTTCAGATTTCATTTGTTTAGACTCAAATATTTTACTTCTAATGGTCCGGTGAAGAAATTTTTCATGCATCAATTTAGTATAGGAGTATTGAGATTTTATGGTAGGTTTTTTAGAAATGCAAGCATTTAAAATGGAAAATCATACTACATTTAATATTTTGGATTTTACCTTGTAATTTTGCAAAATGTGTTTGCATTAAATACATAGTTTATGACCTAATGTTTTATATAGTGGAAAAATTTTCCTCTCTCTCACTTAAGGTAAAAAAAAGAATTTCATTAATAATGTATGTATTATGAGGAGAACCTTATGAAAGGGTGAGTTATATTTTAATTTCATTTATTATAATATTTTATATTTGAAAATTACTTTATATATTTTCTTTAGATGTACGAGATATATTCAAAGGATTTTTAACACGGAGGATTTGAGCAGAGATCTATTTAGATGATGAAATTTGTATTTCATTTAGTTACAATAATAATTATTAATGTAATTTGACTTGGAAGTTACAAGAACCAAAAAGGAAAGAAATTCCCAAAATATAAAAGAGCATGTAAGGCTTTATTTCGAATGTTTTTTTGGGAAGCCAAAATTAACATGGAAGATTTGAGCGGATGGTGGCTCCCGCCGTTCCTCGCTCCCTCTCGGATATGACCGTGTCCTAGACGCAATTTAATGTTATCTTAAATGTGAAGTACGATGCCTCGGTTGTGGGTTTAGGGTTTATCCCGGATTTCCCTGTCGTCGCCTTACACCTGCCGGTTGCTCCGTCTTTTGTTCACACTTACCCGCGCTTACCTGCTCATTCTTACTCCGCCGCGGCTTGGAGAGCTCTGCCTGTAACTTTTTGATGAACCTTTGAGTTTCCTATTCTGGTCTAACGGTGGTGACTTACCTGTATATTCTGGTGCTCCGCGGTTGTGGGTATGTTCTCTTGGAACCTGTAACAACGATTGTTTCTCTATACGATATGGTGATTAGACTTTAGGCACAGGTTCTATGTTTTAGCTTGGCGCTCACGCTGTCTGTGATTTTCCAATGATTTAACTGGTTTTTCTCTGGTACAGGACTGCTCTGCACTCCAACACTCCGCTTGGTCACCTGAGGTAAGGTTCCTTTCCCTGTTATATGATCTGGGTTTGTTGTCGTTCTTCTTCTAACGATTCTCTACCACTGGTCAATAGGTATGAATGCCTTCAAGTTTTCTTCGAACCCCCGTTCGGCTCACAGGTACTTTCACTCAAAACCCTTGTCCTTTTCCGTGTTTCATTTCATCGTTTTATGGATGCTTCTTTCGGGCATTAACCCCATTTGATTGTTGGTGGCAGGTATTCACCTGTGTTGACTTGGACACTAGCGGTGGTCTGTCGCTTCGTTGGTTATTCGAATGCTCTGTTCACGGGTAGCATCCTTCCGTTTTATAAACTATGTCTTTGTTGTCGGTTCTATAGATTCAGTTAGTTCCGTCGATAGGAAAGTCTGAGTTGTAGAGGTTTGGCTCCTCTCTGTTCTTAAGTTTTTATAACAGTATCACGATGACCTGTTGGTGAGGAACCCTCGTTCGGGTTTTTGTTTTTGCGCCTGTTGTCTGCTCTGAGAATTAGACTGCTCGTTGTCAATTTTATGAGGTAGCATATGGTTCCGTGTATTCGGTTGTCTTTGCAAAAAGGGTCGCTTGACCAAGTCGAACCCTCCTGTTATCGGGTTGTGCTTGAGTGTTACAAACCCTCGGTCACTTGTAACTGTCTGCTCTCGGAGTTTGACTCGGAATTTATATGTTAATATAAGATCTCTTTCTCAACAGTGAATCTCTGTTTATATTGGGTTATGCTCTGTTCTTATTTATATGTAAAAGATTCTTTTAAATCCGGGAATGCGTAGCTTCTGTTCTTGCATATTAAGTATTCATTTATATACAAAATGGTTCACAATGTTCATTCATTTCTTTTCGGTATTTGTTCAACCTTTGAAATGGGTTATGAGGGTTTTCAGTTTATGAAATACCTGTACATGTTTGCGTTGTGTCGATTCTCTCGTCCGTGTGATTACTCATGGAACGCTTCCCTGTACTCTCCACTTGTTAGCAGACTCTTACGGTCTTCACTGCTTCACCGTCTCTGGTCCGTGACTTTTAAATAATGCTTGTTTCATTCACCTGTATCTCTGTAAGCCACCTCTCGTTTTACTTTTGCGCTTGTTCGTTTCTGTTAGAACAAATCATTTGACATGGCAACTCTGCAATGCTAATAATTTATCTGACATTTAATATTACAGTAATAGAAATAACATAACTAAAGGTTTATGTTTACAGTGATGGACAAGAAATGACTTGAAATCTTATTTCTGTTAAAAAGATGCAAATTCGTAATGTTGTACTTTCTCTCTTTTTCTTTTTGGGGGAAGAACCCCTACATGATGTCTTTACTCCTCTTTAATACCATGTCCTTAACTGTTCTTGAAAGAAAACTGACTTAACAGAAAAACAACTGCTTTTTGTCGGTTCTGAACTAATTCTAACTACTGTACTTGTAAAGAACTAATTAATTATTTTGTCTTGTTATCAGTTTGCTAAATAACTGCAACAGTGTTTCTCTACAACTCCTAAGTTCTCTTAACAGATAAATAAAATAAAGCTAAGTAAAAGTAAAATCAAATGACCGACAAGCCCAACACTTGCCCAGTCAAAATGAATGACAATTTGTTTCTGAATTCTTCATGAGACTGTCAGCCTCTTAAGTCTCCTCAGAGTTGGATGCTCCTGCATCAGCGGAGATCTATTTAGATGATGAAATTTGTATTTAATTTAGTTACAATAATAATTATTAATGTAATTTGACTTGGAAGTTACGAGAACTAAATGGGAAACAAATTCCCAAAATATAAAAGAGCATGTAAGGGTTTATTTCGAATGCTTTTTTGGGAAGAAGCCAACATTAACATGGAGGATTTGAGCGGAGATCTATTTAGATGATGAAATTTGTATTTCATTTAGTTACAATAATAATTATTAATGTAATTTGACTTGGAATTTACGAGAACTAAATGGGAAACAAATTCCCAAAATATAAAAGAGCGTGTAAGCGTTTATTTCGAATGTTTTTTTGGGAAGAAGCCAAAATTAACATGGAGGATTTGAGTGGAGATCTATTTAGATGATGAAATTTGTATTTCATTTAGTTAAAATAATAATTATTAATGTAATTTGACTTGGAAGTTACGAGAACTAAATGAGAAACAAATTCCCAAAATATAAAAGAGCATGTAAGGGTTTATTTCGAATGTTTTCTTTGGAAGAAGCCAAAATTATCATGGAGGATTTGAGCGGAGATCTATTTAGATGATGAAATTTGTATTTCATTTAGTTACAATAGTAATTATTAATTTAATTTGACTTGGAAGTTACGAGAACTAAATGGGAAACAAATTCCCGATACAAAAGAGCATGTAAAGGTTTATTTCGAATGTTTTTTTGGGAAGAAGTCAAAACTAACATGGAGGATTTGAGCGGAGATCTATGTAGATGATGAAATTTGTATTTCATTTAGTTACAATAAGAATTATTAATGTAATTTGACTTGGAAGTTACTAGAACTAAATGGGAAACAAATTCCCAAAACATAAAAGAGCATGTAAGGGTTTATTTCGAATGTTTTTTTTGGGAGAAGCCAAAATTAACATGGAGGATTTGAGCGGAGATCTATTTAGATGATGAAATTTGTATTTCATTTAGTTACAATAATAATTATTAATGTAACTTGACTTGGAAGTTACGAGAACTAAATGGGAAACAAATTCCCAAAATATAAATGAGCATGTAAGGGTTTATTTCCAATGTTTTTTGGGAAGAAGCCAAAATTAACATGGAGGATTTGAATGGAAATCTATTTAGATGATGAAATTTGTATTTCATTTAGTTACAATAATAATTATTAATGTAATTTGACTTGGAAGTTACGAGAACTAAATGGGAAACAAATTCCCAAAATATAAAAGAGCATGTAAGGGTTTATTTAGAATGTTTTTTTTGGGAAAAAGCCTTTTTGGCTGAAGTTTTTTAATAGGTTGGAGGATTGTAGCTCCAAAGAAGAAGATTTCAACTATTACAACCATCTTGTACATGCTACAATTTGTCTCCTTCACTGTGACATTGAGGTTTTATCAAAATGTTATAATTTATTTATTTATTTTCTTTTATTTTCTTCCATTGTGTTCTTTTAATTTTAAATTTGATTCATGGCCTCATTATTCCAAAATGATGGCTTAATTTGATTATGCATTATTCTGGAATACATTAAATGATTTTAAATTTTGGAATACTTGATATTTGTGATTTTAAAATTTTATTTTGAATTTATTTTCTGTAAATTTAAATTCCATAAAACTAATTCTCTTGTTTTATTTTTTATTGTTAATTCTCTTGTTTTATTTTTTATTGTTAAGTTATCTTTCATTTTTCATTTTTTTATTGCACTCATGATATGTGGTTATCAGAAACACTTGACATGATCAAATTGATTAAACTCCCACACATTAAAATTTGTTTAGTTTTGATTAAACTCCCACACGTTAAAATTGGTTTAGTTTTTCCTCCAATTTCATCTATTACAAAAATTAAATCAAATAGTTTAAATGTTTTGTTGTAGGATGAATATTAATAGCATGCCATATTGTTTCAACTACAACGTTTTTATTAAATGTATTTAAACTAGTTCTTTAAATTTTATTTCCTTTTGTTTATTTTATTTTTCTTTTCACTATTTTCCCTTGCTAGAAAATGTGAAATTATTAGTCATTACTTGACTTGTTTAGATTGTGTAATGTTGCACACATTACATTTAATTTAATGTTTCTCTAATAATTTTTTTTTTTTTTATATCTAGTGGAATCGACAACAGCGGTGGTATCATACTCACGTTACACGGGGTCAAATCCCACTGGCTACCACTATAACCACTAGGAGGAACCACCCAGCGTGCAAGAACGATCCTCAGGTTAAGAAGAGACTTGAACCCGTGACCTGCACAGCGACACGAACGACTTAGCAGACCGTCCACTGGCCACAAGACCAAACCCCTGTGGGCAATGTTTCTCTAATATTCATTATTGGAAATTATTAAATTAAATTATTCTAATTTTTATGATGGGTTAGCAATAATAATACTTGATTTTATATTATTTAAATCACATAGTCCAATTAGATGTATGTAATACGAGTGTGCTTCAATTTCTTTCTTTTATTTAATTTGAACTTTATTGCTCACTAACCTTTGTGAATTATGATCTATATTAATTTACCTCATTTGACATTAATGAAGTTTTAATTTAATAATTTTTCTTGAGTTATGCATCTACCATATCTTTTTCCCAAAAAACATTGTTCTATTTAAAATACCTTTTATTCAATAATATGGCTTATTTATTTGCTTATTTAGAAAATATATTTAATTCACACTACTTTACAATGACCATTCAATTTTTATTATCACTAGGGATTACCCCCTATGGTGAAAGGGAGACCAACCCTTTTCACCTAGAGCGGGAGGATCTAGTTTCCTCATTGATGTGGTCTCAGGATGTCCTCAGCTACCAAGGCAATTTGAGCACCAACATGACCCAAACATTATGCAACGCACAATTATTATAAAAACCTAAACTAAACCTTTTCAGCAGAAGCCTAGGAAGGTTAACCCAAATTTAGAGTTAGATGTGAAACAAGAACTGAATAAACTTTTAACAACTATGATAATTTTTCTCGTATGACACAAATAAAGGTTCAATAATATAGTCCCTATTAGGATGAAAAATCAAGAGATCTACTTTTCTATAGACTTTAGAAACTTAGATCAAGCCTTTGAAAATCAATATCTAGTTTCACCCATGGAACAAATCCTATAGTGTGTTTGAGGATCTGGGTTGTTGTCCTTCATATATAGTTTCTTCGGATATAATCAAGTCCTGGTAAATCTTACTGACCAACTGAAAATCGCTTTTAGGATCCCATGTGGCACTTTTGCGTATAGGAAGATGCACACTGGACATAATAATATTGGGGAAACTTTCTAACGTTCCATGGAAATAGCTTTCAAGGGAGTTATTAATGAATCGGTGGTCATATACTTAGATGATGTCACTATTTTTTCAAAACAAAGGTCTCATCACATGCAACATTTAGAGATTGTGTTTCAAAGATGCAGAAAAGAAAGAATCTCCCTTAACCTCAAAAAAATCAATTTTTGCAGTTACTATAGGGATTTTCTTTAGTGTGTATTGTCCTAAAATATGGAAATATCAAAAGGTTGCTTTCTTCAGGTGGGGAGTGTGTCAAAGATAGGCTTTTGACACAATGAAAGAATCCATCGTAGAAGCACCTATTCTTATCAACCCATTTTTTTCCAAAGAGTTCCTGTTGTACACTTTTTCCCCTGCTTCAGCTTGTGATGTGGTCCTTATGTAGAAAGTGGATCAAAATGCATAAATTCTAGTTTCATTCATGTTATCCTTATTTAAAGGAGCATAGTTAAATTATGCGCCAATTGAAAACAAGCTTTCGCAGTGTATAAAGTAGTTAAACATTTTTTCTTTTATGTATTAAAGTATAGGATGGAAGTGATTCTACCTTACCATGAAATTAGGAACTTATTTCTTCAAAAGGAGCTAGAAAAAAAAACAAATTGGATGATGACCTTGCAAGAATTCAATATTGAAATCAAACCTGCTCAAATTGCTAAAGGTGAAGGTCTTTGCAATCTTGTTGCTAAATTAGTTTCTCCCACTAATAATCATTCTGTCAGTCATGATGACTCCTCTCTTGATACTAAAATTTATGCTATTTAGAATGAAACTTTGTGTATTATTATGATTTTGATTCTTGGTTTGTAAACATAAAGATTTATCTAAAAAATGGTACCACTCCATCTCATCTAAATTCAACTCAGCGAAGAGTGTTACAATCAAAATATGCCCCATATTAGTTCATTGGTGTTGTTCTTTTTAGGAGAAATTATGATGGGGTGTTGCTATGTTGTCTTGAGTAGGAGGAAGCCTCTAAGGTTCTTGAAGAACTTGATTGAATATTTACCGATGGCCACTCGTGAATATTAAGGGTGAGCTACTATTGGCCAACCCTATTTATAGATGCCCATTTCCTAGTGTGAAAGTTTCAAACTTGCCAAAATGTTATTGGAAGGTTAAGTAATTATTTGCTTCCCTTACAACTCGTTTCCATTGAAGCTCCCTTTCATCAATGGGGCTTGGAAATTATAGGCCATGTGAATCCCACTTCATCCCAACAACACAAATATATTATAACAACAACAAATTGTTTCACAAAATGAGTTGAAGTGGCACCACTTTGTCTGAAGAATGAAAATCAAGTTGAAAATTTTCATGAGACTCATATCATTTCACATTTTGGCATTCCTCAATCTATGGTTTTTTATAATGTGTCATATTTCTCATCACATGATTTAGATGCGTATGAATTTGAAAATGGAATAAATATTAAATCTCTGATGAACTATTGCCTGCAAGGGAATGTTTTAGCTGAGTCATCCAATAAGAATTTTCTAAGAATTTTGAAAAAGACTTTATCTGAGAACTAGAGAAATTATCATGTTTCTCCGTTTAACGCACTACGGGTTGATAGGGTTACTCCAAAATCTGCCATTGGAAACTCCCCTTTCTTCTTAGTTTAAAGAAGAGAAGTTATTTGCCACCTCACATTTTTCTACGATCTCTTTAGCTGTCCTAAAGCATACAGGAAATAAAATAGTTAGCCACGGAAAAGAGGATTAATGAATTACTAAGGCTAGAAGAATAGATATAACACAAGACTAAATTTTATCAACATAAAAACTTAGTAAAGTGTTGGTTTGACAACAAATCCTCTTGTAATAGAAACCTTCAGGTTGGTTATTTGGTTTTGAAGTGGGAGAAACCTCAGAAAGACAAGGGGTAGCATACCAAGTTCCATAAGCTATGGTTACGACCTTACATTATTACATAAAATTGTGTCCCAACTCTTTTCGGCTTCGAAACTTGGAGGGAAAGTCCAACTCACTTCCTGTTAATGGTTTTCTTTTGAAGAAATATTTTTCATAATCTCTATTGTTGGATACTTGTACATATTTTCTTTTGATTTTAGCCTCTTTTTATTTTCTTGTGTGTTGTTTTATTTTTTTTTATTATTTCATTCCACAATAAATCTAACTGCAAAGTATTTCCAAAGCCCTTAGTTGTCATATTGTTATTTGTATCAACAAACCAAATTATTTCCTTCAGTTTTTCTCCATATGCAAATTTTCAAAGTTACTGTAATCCATTGCAAGAAAAATTTTCTTTTTTCTTTTCAGAAGTGGTTCATGTCTCAAAATAAATGGATTTTTTTTTACAGCTACATCTTTGTAAAACTAGTTACTATAACTTATTATGACATCCCTTTTCTTAAGGAGTGGATATGCCTCCCCATTTGTTAAACAAATGTAATAATTTTTCAGTGTAATTCAAAAATATAGAAATTTATTAATTGAAAGATTGGAGGTCTCATTATGCGTCGGCCTACCATGATCATGAGGTCTTAGGAGATGTGATATTTCCATATCTAGTCACCAAGACAAGGTGATGGCTTATGGTCATTTGAGTATAATATAGGAGGTCTCATCATGAGCTTACCTATTCACACCTATTAAGTCTTGTGAATGGTAGTGTTATTTTATAGGTCACCAAGCCTGAACAGTGGATTTCAATTAGTAATTTCACTAAATTAATAATAATAATACACATCCCTTTGAATTTATTTTGAACTGATGGGATACCCATACATCTAGGTTAAATGGTAACCCTGTCGAGGCTATGTATGCCTGCTAGCAGTAGTGGCTCTACCAGTGGTATTGAAATAAAAAATTTTACTAGTTTTTCCCCAATATTTGTTCATCATTTTTATTTGTTTTATTTTGAGTTTTTCCTCTAAAAATATGTATACATGTTTTTCTTTTTTAATATATCCTGTGGCTAATTATTTCTCTTACCTATTTGCAGACTAAACTGAAGGAAATATGTCTCAATATCTTCCATTTAACTCTGTTTTCAATTGATAATTTTCCTTCATAAATTGCAGACAAAGATAAATGGTCCTGATGAGTGAACCACCAATTGTTGGTGAGCCAACTACCTCCCCTCTCATTCACTATTTGGTGATATGGGCCCCTCTTCACTGTTTTTGTTTTTGTTTTTTATTTAAATTGTGAGAATTATCTTCATTTTACCCATGTGAAATGGTTTGATCTTATACCTTGACTACTTGGTGATTTCTTTGCTTGCATTTGTCTCATTCCAAAAACTTTTGATATTATCCCAGAGGTCATCCGTTTTTTGTTTATTTGAACAATCACATGAAAAGGGAAAGGCCATTTGAGAAATTTTGTAACAGTCCTTATTTGATCTCTAATAACCTTTTTGTTTGAATTATTAGGAATTTGTTTGAATGCATAGACCATATGTTAACCTATGATTCAATCTTTGTTAAATATATTATTTATTTAAGAATCATTGGGATTGCCCTTTCGGGACACTCCTAATGACTCTGCCCTAATTTTCATATCTTACACACAATGACTATATGACCTAGCATGTCATATATTCCGAGTAGAGTATATTGTTTATCATTTGAATGGGAGAAATGAATGTTGTAGTTAATCAAGTTGTAATTTTATAATTATGGATGAACTCTCTCGAATTCTGATATATACATTTCAAGATCTGGTAATTATTATGGTTGTATTGTCAAATTCGGTGTTGTCATTCTCATGGTTGATTTCTCCCACTTGTAACCATCTGATGGATCAAAATGTTTGGCTCTTCCATGATCGTACCTCATCTTCAATGCATGATTTGTTAGCATTTTTTCAAGGGTTTTCCCATTCCTTTCTCTATCATTCTCTCCGGGTTTGTCACTCTGTCAAAAGGAAAGGTTTTATTTTTCAGGGTTTTATGGTTGCACAATCATTTGGTAATGTCAAACCTAGTTCAAATATAGACCATACTTATTCATTTCTTGAGTGAAAAGGTTTGAAATAAATGGCACCGATTTGTTAGATTCCTACCTTGAGTGTGTCAATCTTTTATGTGTAGTAGGATGGTTTGAGTTTTTAAAGTTATTTCAAGGTTATAACCAGTAAATTTTCAAGGCATTTTCTACCTCCTTTAATGGTTGTAAGGTCAAAATAGGAGACCTTGATTTTGCAGTGGATGTCAAGTTTATTACACATGATACACACCTTTCGTTGGAAGGTGAAATCCGATAAAAAAACTCAGAGGATTAAGGATATTCCATGGAGAAATTTGTTCTTGAAAAAGGGATACACCCACAATATTGAAGATACGTTCATATCCCATTTAAAACCCCAATGAATAAACATGATGTTGTTTATACGGTGTTATATCACGTGTGAGGGCCAATATAGCCTTTTTTTGTATCACATCAGGTTGCTGATGGTATTTCTTGGGTATCCATTAAAATTACCACACTTTCTTTATATGTTTATGCTGAAGATGTCCTTGAGGTATCAGATATGTTGCACTGATGCATGTCACTCTTTGGGTCATCATAGTCTTATTGTTATTTTTGTTAAATACCATTTGAGTAAACTAGAGTTAGACTTAGAAGCTTTTTTGTTAAGAAATGGTTTTCTCAAAAACCCTCCTATCAAGGATATTAACTCCTAGGCTTATTTTGATCCATGTTTAATACTTGATAATATTATTGTTGAGCCTTCGAGTGATGACATACACATTAGTGACCCCATGTCGACACCTAAAATAACCCTTTCTGTTGATAAAGGGGATAAGGATTTAGAGCCTCAAAATATTGAATTACATCTTGAAAGTGTTCCTGCAGAAGAACATGGTTATAAAGGAATATAATTGGTACACCAAACTTGAACTTGTAAAGGAAAAAATTCTCTTGGATCCCATTGATCTTGAATTTACGAATGAGTATATAGATAATAGTGAGGGAGGGGTAGTAATCCAAATATAAAAGATAAATTGTTAAATTGCAAAATTTTTCAAATGCAGCGTAATAAGAAAAAAACCTCTTTTGATCAAAGTACTATTGACCTTGAGGAGTCCCTACATAAGAAAGTCAAGCTGTAGACCACCATTGACCATTACAGTGCATGTGATGTGCATGTTTCACTAGAATCAAATGGTAAAGTAGATTGTAGACACCTAATCTTTAGGATTAGGAGAATTATGTAAATATTGTAAACACAAAAGATATGGAAGGTGAAGAGCGACTGGAATTTGGATTCTAAGTCTCTTTTCAATGTATTTATCAATGATCTCTTAATGAAAATACACAATCACATTCGTGAAGTTACTCTTTGCTTGACATTATTAGAGAACATGTCCCTTTTTAGCAAATTTTATGCTATGTAACTCCTACTCCCTCCCATACTCTATCCCTATCTTCTATGTTGGTCCATTTATTATGCATTGAATTTTCTGAACTCCACGGGTTAAGGAAATAAGTGATAATGTTTTTTTGGCTTTCTCGACTAGACAACTGAGTAAGGGCTTCACTGAGATCAACAAAATCGAGTCTCAACCGAATGACTCTGCCAACACTATGACCACTACATGATCCTACTACGAATGGTGATGCCTCTGTGTATCCATTGAAAATCCTTCCAATTTTCACAAAAATTGGTCAATCAATGCTCAGGTTTGAGCGAGGATAGAGCGATTGGAAGGTGATATTCATCGAACTGTGCATATGGTGTTGCTTTCCACATGAAGGTGTTTTATTGGTTGCATAGTATGACCTATATGATGCGAGCCCAAGTTTGGTGCCTCCAAGTATGTTCTATGTTTGCGTGGATTGTATGACCATTGGTTTGACCTTAAACCTGTCACTCAAACCATAGGTACTCATGCACTAATATAGCGGTGTTTTGGTGTTTGACTATGTAAAATTCCAAGTGCGAAAATCAAATGTGTTGAATGGTTAAGGTACGTTGATTTTTGAAGACCAAAATATGTCAAGAAACAAGTTTGTTTGGAAGTTTGTGTTTGGTTTGATGGTATATGTTATGCAACCAACTCACATAAAGATAGATCAATGACTTAAATGTTATCCTCTTTGAGGGGGAAACCTCGTTCACATTACATAAATGAACACTTCTTGGATGATAAAAATGATAAGACCTACTTTCTATATATAAGAGTCTAAGGGGTTACAATATAATCAAAGCCTACATAACAATAATAATGTAAGGGCACAATAATAACTATAGTGGGATTTTATGGGGCACAATAATAACAATATGGGGACTACATGCGCACAATAATAACAACAAGGGGGCTACACTAACAATAACAATAATGGGATACCCTAGTAGTATAGAGACCTAACATGCCCCTCTCCTTTAAAAAAGTGTTTTCCTCAATGCTTCTGTATAAAATTATGCTCCTCCCATGTGGAATCCTCAGAATGTAAGTTCTTCCTCTTCATGAGATACTCTGAAAGTGATCAATTTCGTAGCTATTAGGTTATTATTTCCATGACTTCTTCAGGTTTCAATATAATTTTTCCTTCATCATCAAGTTATGGCAATATTGTTTGAATTGAGAGCTTATCACCTATAACCATATTTAAGCACAAAACATGGAAAATTGGGTGCACTCAGGAAGATGCAGGAAGCTCCAATCTATATGCCATAGTACCAATATTTTGCAATGCCTTTTAAGGACCATAGTACTTTGGTGATAATTTATTATCTTTCTTAGCTTGCTTGAGGGACACTCGTTTGTATGGTTGTAGCCATCAAAATACCCAGTCACCTACATCAACACTTCTTTCACCGTGATGATGATCTGGCTATTGTATCATTCGATTATGCACCAAAATAAGGTTATCCTTTAAGATTTGGAGACCTTTTTGTTAATGCTCGATGTGATATTCTACTCCTTGAACCTTAGAATTCTATTATAAATATGATGTGATGTATGGTGGATGATATCCATAAAATGCCATAAATGGGGTCATTTTACCTGCAGTATGGAAGGAAGTGTTATACCACCATTCAACTAGAGTTAAGCACTTGAACCATTGTGTTTTTATATCAGATACAAACCAACAAATATTTCCTACCAAAAATTTGTTCACTATCTTAGTTTTCACATCATGTTGAGGATGATAAGATGAGTTACAAGCCACTTGAGTACCCAGAGAAGAAAACAATTTCATCCAAAGATTTCCTGTGAAAATGGGATCTCTGATGCTTACAACAATCGTTGGGTTTCCATGTATCTATTGAATTATGTCCATAGATGTAGTAGTAATTGTACTGCATTTAAATGTCCATACTTGGTAATTCTATTGTTATGAAACCAGCTCAAGAAAAGATAGAAAAGATAGATCAACACCTTATAATTCAGCCTCTTCGAGGGGGCAACCTCCTTTACATTACATGAATGAACAATTCTTTGATGATACAAATGAAAAGACCTCCTTTCTATATATAGGAGTCTAAGGGGTCATAACATAATCAGAGCCTACATAACAATAATAATGTAAAGGCACAATAATAATAATAGTGGGACTTCTATGGGGCACAATAGTAACAATATGGCACATAGGGCACAACAATATTAATAAGGGATACAACTACAATAGTAATGGGTAATCACTAGTATTATGGGGACCCAACATGCCCCTCTCCTTCAAAAAAAGTGTTTGTCCTCAATGCTTGAGTAGTTTTGATGCTTCTGTATAAAATTATCATCCTCCCATGTGGAATCTTCAGCAGATAAGTTCTTCCACTTGAGAAGATACTGCTGAAATTGATCGATTTCGTAGCTGTCGAGTTCTTGTTTCTGTGACTGCTTCTGGTTCCAATATAATTTTTCCTTCCTCATCAAGTTCTGGCAATATTGTTTGAACTGGTAGCTTATCGCCTATAACCTTCTTTAAACATGAAACATGTAAAACTGGGTGCAATCGAGAAGCTGCAGAAAGTTCTAATTTGTATGCCATAGTACCAATCTTTTGCAATACCTTGTACGGACCATAATACTTTGGTGATAATTTATTATCCTTCTTAGCTTCCTTGAGGGACATTTGCTTATACAGTTGTAGCCTTAAGAATACCCAATCACCTACATCAAAACATATTTCACTGCGATATTGATCTGCCTGTTGTTTCATTCTATTCTGTGCCAACACGAGGTTATCCTTTAAGAGTTGGAGGACTTGTTGTTGATGTTCAATGTGATGTTCCACTGATTGAACCTTAGAATTTTCTCTTAAATATGATGTGATTGATGGTGGCTGATACCCATAAAGTGCCATAAATGGGCTCATTTTTGTTGCTGTATGGAAGGAAGTGTTATACCACCATTCAGCCAGAGGCAACCATTTGACCCATTGTGTCTGTTTATCAGATACAAAGAAACGAAGATATCCTTCCAAACATTTGTTTACTGTCTCACTTTTCCCATCAGATTGAGGATTATAAGATGAGCTATGAGCTAACTGAGTACCAAGACAAGAAAATAATTTTGTCCAAAAATTTCCAGTGAAAATGGGATCTCTGTCACTTACAATAATCTTTGGGTTTCCATTAGCTTTTGAATTGTTTCCATAAATGCACTAGAAATTGTACTGGCTCTAAATGGATGTGATCATGCACAAAAGTGTGCATACTTGGTAAGTTTGTCAACTACCACCATGATGACACTCTTTCCCTCAGACTTGGGTAAACCTGTGATAAAATCCATTGAAACCTCCTCCCAACGTTGGCTTGGAATGGATAAAGGTTGTAATAGACCCGGTGTCTTAATTGTTTCAACTTTATTTTGTTGGCAAACCAAACATTCCGCCACAAACTTTTGAATATCTGATTTAAGGCCATCCCAAAAAAATTCCTTCTTAACCCTGTTGTAAGTTTTTAAAAATCCTGATTTCCCTCCTAAGGGAGAAGTGTGCAATTCCATAAGAATCTTTTGTTTTAGCTGGGAATTCTTACAGAGGTATAAGCAATCTTTGTACCATAACGAATCATTTTGCCAGCTAAATGTATCAGACGTACTGGAATCTTGTTCTAATTTTGGAATAAGTGCCCACACTTCTTCATCATTCTTCCATTCCTCCCTTGCTTCGTTTATCCAATTTGGTTGGATAATAGAAATGGCACACAACAATGCTTCCACATCCTCATCCTTTCTTGAGAGTGCATCTGCCAGCACATTTTGCTTCCCTTCTTTGTAGATGATTTCAAAGTCATAACCCAACATCTTTGTGACCCCCTTTTGTTGCTCTTCAAAGGATAATCTTTGTTCTAAAAATTATTTAAGGCTATCATGATTGTTTTTACCTTGAAGTGTCTTCCCATTAGGTAGGGTTGCCATTTCTTAAGTGCATGGAGTATTTCCAACATTTCCTTCTTATAAATAGCTTTATGTAAAATCTTTCCATTGATTGGATGACTTTCAAAAGCAACGGCTCTTTCATCTTGCATTAGAACAACACCAATTCCATTTCTTGAAGCATCACATTCCACAACAAAGGTTTTTGTGAAGTGCGATGTAGCTAAGACCGGTGCTTGGCACATGGCCTCTTTAAGATGTTCAAAGGCGTTTGTTGCTTTCGGAGTCCATGAAAATGCATCTTTCTTCAATAATGTTGTTATAGGTGCTGCTATTATTCCATAATTCTTAACAAACTTGTGATAATACCCTATCAACCCGAAAATCCTCGCAGATGATTTATGGATGTGGGGATTTTCCATTCCTTAATGGCTTTAATTTTGCTAGTGTCTACCTTAACTCCTTCATGAGATACAATATGACCCAGATATTCCACCTATTGGACTCCAAAGAAGCATTTGGATCTTTTTGCATATAATTGTTTTTCCTCCAATAGTTGTAGCACCCTGTCAACATGTTCAACATGATCCTTCCAAGACTTGCTGTAGATTAGTATATCATCAAAAAATACTAACACAAATTTTCTAAGGAATGGTTTGAAAATTGAGTTCATCAAACCTTGAAATGTTGAAGGTGCATTGGTAAGGCCAAAAGGCATGACCAGAAATTCATAATGACCCTCATGAGTTCTAAATGTTGTTTTCAGAATGTCTTCAATCTTCATTTTGATTGGATGATATCCTGAATGAAGATCCAACTTGGTGAAGTAAATTGATCCATGCAATTCATCCAGTGATTCATTAATGACAGGAATGGGAAACTTATCTTTAATAGTGAGCTTGTTGAGCTCCCTATAATCCAGACACATGCACCATGATCGATCCTTCTTGTGCACCAATACTACTGGAGCAGAGAAAGAACTTTGACTCAATTGAATTATACCAGCCTCTAGCATTTCTGCAACCATACGTTCAATTTCACTCTTTTGGGCATAGGGATATCTGTATGGCCTGATGTTTGGAGGAACACTTCCTGGAATCAGATGAATAGCATGATCAGGACCATGCATAGGTGGGAGACCTGTGGGAGTCTCAAATACCTTGGAATGATTGTCCAGGACTTTTTGGAGATCTGGAGAAATAGATGATTCCGATGTGGAAACATCTAGCGAACATAATTGTGCAATTACACCTCCTTGTTCTTTTTTTAGAAACTTTGTCATACCATTAGACCTAATTATCTTTCCTAGTTTCTCTGCAATACCCCTTAATTCAAGAAGAACACGAAGGGGTAGACAAAGCTATATATTTAAATGGCTTGTCGTTTACATTACAAGCAAATATTATAGTATATGTGTACAAAAAAAATCATTTTAATATTATTGTTGGTCAAAGAAAAGTTCTTGCAGTTGTTCTTTTGATAACAACAGTTAAAAGCATATTAAGCATGGGCTTCTAGCGAGTTAAGGCTGTAGCAAGGTTCCCTCGGCTAAATCTGCTAGCCATCTGCAATTCCTTCTCCACATGCTTGGACAAATGATGCCTGGAGCTTGCTAGAATCGACCTTCGAATTAGCAACGCACGTCTTGGATGCCCCTTCTGGTGTTGTCCTGACACTGTGATGATGTTGAAAAAAGGTGGCAAGGTTAGAAGAGGAATTTCTTCAGGTGGGCGCCTGGTTTTTCATGGCCACCGATGTCAGCGCAATGTATCGTGTTGTAAAACCTCAACACCCGTCTTATATAAGTTGTTCATTCATTCGTTCATCCTGTCAAAAATATTCATTTTTATGATTATAGTTGACCTATTGTGAGTGTATGGCCAAGTGGATCCCACACTCGCCCAAACCAATTCAAATTTTGTTATTTGTGTATGCTATTATAAAAGTGAGATATCTAAAAGTGAGTAGTTGCTTTGCAATGACAATGTCACCTTGTTAGTGTACAAATAAACCTATTGATATTATTGTTATCATGATTTAGAATAATTATGGTAAAAGTAATTATTATTTTATTGTAAAATGTTTATTAGTTATACATGTAAAAAGTTATAAAGGTTCATTAGATACTTTTATTTTAGTTAATTTTGATGGGTTGTTTCATTTGGTTCATATGAATATGGAATTTAAATAAAGTACAAAATTCCATTTCGAGTTTAATGCAAAAAGTGAAGGTGAGTTTGATACTCGTGAGTCAAGCAAGTACTACAAAAGGAATATTATTGTGCAAAATTTTAGCTCACTGTGTGGAACTCCGCATATTGAACTTCCTTTCACATAATAATCTTTTTGGAGTTGACACTTGCAAAAAAAAAAGATAAGTCCAAGATTTTTATAATAGAAAAATAACTTTATCTTGTTACATATTTTATTAATCTTATATGTGTAAAAAACAATAAAAAAATTATGTGAAGTGCATATCAATTTGTGGTAGTATTCAACAACCCCCCTTTTAATTTGTATTTTAGACATATAATAAAATTATGGGGAACCATCTTGCATCACATGTAGGTTTTGGGTGTGTTTACTTCATTTCAAGTCTAATGTGCATTTTATTTACATTTGTTTTATTTTTATAGTTTGCCTAAGTTTGATTAAGTTTGATGTTAATAGACTTTGTAAATAAGTTTTTGTTTTAAACATCTTAATTATTTAGATTAATGAATAAAACATAGCCCTCGAGACCAAGCTCCTGTTACAACATGTTGCAATGAGTCTCTACTAAACAAATAGTGGAACTTTAAGTTACCGGAGTATTCTTTTGGAAATTTCTTATAATCAAAGTTCGGTGATATATATTATAAAGTGGCTATAGTCTATTGGAGACTCACATATCACGTAACCCTCCTCCGCTCCCTTATATTGAAGAATTCCTTATCAGAGTTTTGTTATGTGTCACCACTCAAAACCTCCGATCTTTGATATGGGATAATAATTAACCTCTGAACTGCAATATCATATTTTCCTGATTTCCACTCCCTCCGATCTCCGATAGGCCTTTGCTCCAACCTCTGATCTCCAATTTACGATAATCTAATTACCTTTGATCTCCGATAGGCCTTCGCTCCGACCTCCGATATCTAATTTGTGATAATCCAATTACCTTCAATCTCTGATAGGCCTTCACTCTGACCTCCAACCTACGATACACTCCAATCTCCAATATCTGGACCCAATTTGATTTAAATTTTTTATTAATTATAATATCTCGTCTGCTCCCATATCGAAACTTCTGAAGTCATATCCTATATGACTTAACCCTTCGATCATCGATTTAGTTACGGATCTGATATAGTTATTAAAACAAATTAATTATGATTTCGCATTAACTCCATATCAAAGCTATCCATATTGCAAATATTTTGTGTTGCCTCATTTTAAAAGTTGCGATGAGCTTACTTCCGATTCCACTCAAATGCTGCCACATGTCACTATTTGGTACGACTATAAAATTTTAATTAAAAAAATCCATTTAATTTGTTTCAAGTCAGTCTCACGGCCCATATTTTAGATTTTATTGTTTTCTTATACTCTGGCTTATTTTTCTTCACAATTTCGACTAATTTTGACCCTGTATTCTTCATAGAAGCTTGCAGGATAAAATATACTAACAGATCTAGCAACTGGTCCCTAAAGGAACTCCTCTAGGTGGCAAAGTGGATCTAAAATGGGCAGGAAAATCGCTATCATTGTTGAAGCAATTGAATGTGTTCTTATTTGATCATGAGCTAAATTGGGAATCTCCTCAATCCGTAGCCATTCATATTCCGCCATAATTTAATCTAAAGGAATAATTCAACTCTATTTTACCATTATTTTCTTAATTTGTTGAGAAAATCAAGGGAGACTGTTAATATTCCCAAGATGTATAAATACCATCTCTGTACTCTGTAAGGGGGGATTCGAATCATGGAAAAAGGCCTTCTCTACTCTGTAATTCGAGATTATAAAAGAACTAATGTAATAGGGATTTAGGGTTGTAGAGGAGAGGAGAGTTTAATATTAGATATGAGGAATAGAAAGATTTATCTTTTACATATCTGAATTGTGTAGGTTGAGAAGAGCTTGCACTAATGCAGCTCCTGTTTCATCAACAAATTTATGAGTTGTAGAGGAATGTTGGAGATTAGAGCAAGGGAATTGGACTTAATAAATTAGTATTCAACATACTATTATTTTAAATACTAGTTTCGTTTTATAACAACAGAGACTTATGATTTTCGGTCATATTTGTGCACTATTGTCTATGCGAGTGATTTATTGAAATTATATGTTGTTTATCTCTACTCTTATGTGTTGAACTCTAATTTCTGAGTAACTACTTACTTAGAGATCAACCTTTTAATTGTCCTAAGAAACAATAATAATATGTGAACTATTTACTCGTATTATTGTTTAATCATTCGATTTGTTGGATTACAAATCATCATCATTTTTGTGAACTACTTCTTAAATGTTGTTGATTAATAGTTCTGCTTAAAGGATATCTGAATAGGATATGTTTGGTAATCATAATATTAACTAATTGAACTACTTCATTAACTTTATATTCAATATAAGCTAGACATGTTTAAGTCTCAATTCAATTAATTATCTTTCTCTCAGTTGGGTTAGATCTACATCTTCCTAATCGAGATAGCTTTAAGTTTTATATCCTTTTGCTTGTAGTCTGGTATTAACATTTAGATTTAATTCTACATTCCTAGAAGGCCTCTTATCAAAGAGGCAAACATTAGTTGTGGCTTGGTTGAACCCCATATCAACTTAAGGATCACTTTCTTGCCTAATCAACAAGAGGACTGATCTGATGTCTTTTCTCTATTGATAGGTCATATTTTAAGCTAGTGGAGATAGAGAGAAGGTATTTGGGCCTAGTTTAACTAGTCAGAACCACCATTTCAGCGGAAAATGAGCTGCTCTAAGTTCCTAACTGGGTGGTCTCCCTTATAATTTTGTAGGCAAAGATTTTTTAGCCTTCAACATTTTTGGCGCTAGAAGGAGGGCCAAGGAATTGTTTTCTTTGAATGTTTTCCCTATTTAATATGGCCCCATGTAAAAGACTTCCTTGGGGTTTCTTTATTGGACCTCATCCAAAAACCACTCCAGTAAAGGAAGTCAAGATCCTATCTCAAGTAAAATATAATGGTAATACACCTGCTTTAATCATCTCTTTCAATTTATCTTAAGTTGCAATAATTTCAATATTGACGAAGATACTATTTGCATAATATTTACTCTAACTTTGACAGGAAAAGCCAAAGAGTGGTGCTTGTCACTTCTAGTTGCCTCTGTAGGTAGTTGGGACGAATTTTCGAAGATTTTCCTTCACACATTTCAGGAATATGACTACGAAAAGGTGTGTGATTAGTTAGAAGAATTGTGTAGGATGGAAGGTGAGACTTTGGATATGTTTTATGTTAGATTTAAATTAATTTTAATATAGTTTCGGCCCAAAGATTTTCCTCCTCAATTCCAATTGATTGGATGGTTTAAGCATTTAGTGTCTCTATCCTGTGGTAAATATCAAGAACCAGAAATTATAGCTTTTGTTGATAGTGATACACTTGCTCAAAATAACAATTTTGATTCTTTGTAAATTGAAATTACAAATGATAATTCCATAAATGCTTCAAATTTACATAATGGTGATCAAGTAGAATTTCAACAAAATGCAAAATCTATTAGCAACAATCAGCAACAACTAAATCAACAACAATTAAATCAACTAGAGAATGTTGACAATGCACACTCTACTGTTGAAATTAATTTAAAATATGCTGATAATAAATTGAAAATGATGGAGAAGTTCAGCAACAATTTTCAAATCAATAAAATATATGAAGAATATAAATTGTCTATTTTCGAAAATTAGAAATCATATATGCATAGAGAAACCTTCAGGTATATGTCTTCAACTTCCTATTTTTATCTCTACCCTGATATCTTTAACAATATTAGTTTAATTCATAATCAATCAACAGTTCCTTTGAATATATATTTAATATTAGAAAACAAAGGAATTGATTTTAATAATGAATTATTAATTTCTTATATTAGTGGAGAAAATTTAATCGATAATTCATCAATAAACCTGAAAATTCTCTTAACTTGATAGTCAATCACTTGTTTGGTTATGATTTATTTAACTCAGAGGAAAAGAACACTTATGAAGTTACTTACGATAATGACTTGGAAAATGAAAACATTCAACCTCTTTTCTCTTTGGAAATGATTTTGTTTGATTCCTTAGGTGAATCTATTTTTGAAGATGAAGAGAATTTTAATCAAGGATTTATTTTGATCCATTCTAACTTTCAAACATTCAATCATCCTATTAATTTTGGTATTCAAGAACCTATTGCAATATTTTATTCCTATGATGATGAAATGCCCTTTTTGGATCATAAGCTTGAAATCTTCCCATTCCCGCAAAAGAACGCAAACAATGAGTTTAATTTTATAATTTCTATTGATGCTCGTGGGAAAGAAATATTCACAAATGAATCCTAGCCATGTTGTACCATTATTTGTAACATTAAAGTAAACTTGAATTTGCTTCGTTTTCAATTCCCTCGGTTTGAATTTGTTTTTCTTTTGAATCTCATTTTTGAATTTTTGAGCACATTGTACTGGTATTTTGAATATTCAAACTCTAAACACTCATCAAGTGCATTAATAAGTATATATGAGAACCAATTCAAGAGTTTCAGGCAAGGACATCGGCTACTTTTAATTTTGAAATTTTATTTGTTCATGCTTGACCAATTTATTTCTGATTTTCAAATAAGTCCATCACAAATTCTGGCACTTGAGAGTGCACCATTTCATTCTGACCAACAATGGGACACTTCATAATCCTTTTAAATGTTCATCCATTTTTTATTGACCCATTTGAAAAATATTTGGAAGTTTTAATGCGCAGGAATATTTTTTACTTTGTTAGTGTTCGACAGACTTTAATAATTAAAAATGTATCATTCAAGCCTGACATGATGTTTCCTCTTCCTTCAAACTTCTTCCAATCATTCACTAAAATTCATGCTATTT
The DNA here is from genome assembly GCA_000404065.3 of Pinus taeda. NCBI lineage: Eukaryota > Viridiplantae > Streptophyta > Pinopsida > Pinales > Pinaceae > Pinus > Pinus taeda. The sequence goes on from APFE030895197.1 coordinate 120,581, forward strand.
TTTGTGATCCTATAAAAATTGGGGTGGAAGAATTTCAAGGTAAGAATTTTGTAAATAAATTTGTTTCAATAAATTTGTTAATTGTGTATACTAGGTTGAAATTTTCTTTTTATAATTTAGTTTCAGTTTTACTCCTATTGTTTGACCTGTACATACATGCCGAAGTTAGAATGAGAGAATACTTACATTGGAAGTATGACTATACCTAGTCATGTTTCCTTTCATTGAGTTAGAATTAGGGATAGATTAATTTAGATTTAGATTCTTTTTCTGATTGCATTTATTTCATTATTTCATATTTTTAATAAGCAAGTAATGAATCCAAGTTTTTCTTGGCATCTCCTTTCATTTTCTGGAAAAATGTCTTGGAACATGTCAAAGTTCTTATATAGTCAGATCATATACACTTGTGATGTGCTTAATTGCATTGCTATCGCAAAAACTTCATTACATTGTTTTTGTAATGAAAACATGTATAAAGAAGTTTCAAGGAATCACTATGACTTGGCAATTTGGATTCACAAGTATCTCCACAGGGTTATTTTATCATTTTGATCCTCCAATGAAGTGAATATGATTAATATTTCATTACTTAGCATTTAAATTGAATAAATAAATAAAGCTTGAACATGAATCATTGTTTTAGTGCGTACTTTAAATTGAATAAATTGTGATTTTGGGCCAATGAAAATTACATTCAAAGCCATTTCTTCATGCTTTTACTTTCAATCAAAAGAAGAAGTTACTTTGGCTAGAAAAAACATTTTTTTCAGGTAAGATCAAGCAAAATTCTCCAGTGGTAAGTTTTATATGTCCATTCTCATCCTTTTATTTTCTGCATTTTTCCTTTTGCTTGAATTCCTTGTTTCCATTTTCTCTTCCAAGTAAATTCCCTTATCCTTGTCTCCTCTATTTTGCAGGTTCTCATTGGTTTGAGGATATAATATGTAAAAGCAGCTCAGAAGAATAGCTAAGGATCTTTAGGAAGTTTCCTCTTCCTTTTCTTGTTTCTGATTTTCACTTTGATTGATGGTGTTTTTCTTAAAACAAAACAATATTTAAAGACTTTCAATTTAAATTTTTAGAATAGGGTTTGGAAAAGGAGAAAGTCTCGAGAAATGCACATTAATGAGTTATCATTTAATAAGCCTCAATTAAAAAATTTCTGTACAATATAAGAGCTCTAAATCTTGACATACTTTGTATATCTTGTAAAAAATTTGCACATAGCTCATTCTCCCGATTGGCTTCCCTGTTGATTTGCTAATATTTCGCGCTTGCTTTTTTATTCCATTTTTACATAATAATATGTATATACCATATTGTTTTCTATTTTTTGAAATACCATTTCTTTTGGTTTTGTACTTGGGCTATACTTCCATCTGCGTGATCCAACGGAGTTCATTTCATAAGGAAGATTAGTAAAAGAAACACCATTATGATATCTTTCGAATTTTCACTTCACTATAATATTTGATTACTTAATCATCATTCTGCTAAATGATCTTTGAACTTAACACTTTAAGGGAATTCTATCATATGATAAGCTATAGCATATTTAACTATTAAAGCAGCAAAGTTCATCAATAAAATTTTAGTATCTTAACACTCTTCCTGTCATCTCGATTTCTTAAGTAGTGGTTTTGTCTCCCCATCCATTAATAAAATATTTTTAGAGTGTAATTCAAAAATAATAAAAAACTTAAAAGATAGGGGTCTCACCAAGATCTAACCTACCATGATCATAGGCACTGATAGTGTTGACATTATCACAACTTCTTACCAAACCAGGATAATGGCTTGTAGCAAAATGGTTATAAGACATGAGGTCTCATCACGAGCCGACATGTTCACTATTACTAGTACTAGTGTATGGCATTGTCAATATCTAATCACCAAGCTAGGACAATGGCTTTCAAAGTAACTAAAAATAAATAAATAGATTATTACTTATTCTTGTAAAGTATAAACTAATGGATGGGATACTGATACTTCCAATGGTTAAAAGCTGACCTTGTTGAAGCTGTGGACGTATACTAGTAGTACTGGCACCACTTTTGACATTCGAGTATATCTTTAAGCCGAACTCATAAATAAACTTTGTTTTCTTTAGTTCAAGTTAACATCTATACATAGTTGTATAAAATATGATTATACTTGTGTATATAATACAAGAGATTTTATGCAGATGTTGAATTCTAAATAGTTTTTACAGAGATATTTTTAAAATGAAAAGCTAAGTCCTAGCATCTTATCTTTATTCATTTTTCTTTGAACTTCCTTGTTATTTTCCCAGATATAATTGTTTCTCTCAATGTGTCACCAATTGTTGTAGTACTCAACAACCCCCCATTTAATTTTTATTTTAGCTATATAATAAAATTATGGGGACCATTTTTGCATTGCATGTAGCCTTTGAGTGTGTTTACTTCATTTCAAGTCTAATGTGCCTTTTAGTTACATTAGTTTTATTTTTATAGTTTTCCTAAGTTTGATTAAGTTTGTTTGTTAATAGAATTTGTAAATAATTTTTTGATTTAAACATCTTAATTATTTATATTAATGAATAAAACATAGCCCCTCAGACCAAGCTTGTGTTACAACATGTGGCAATGGCTCTCTACTAAACAAATAGCAGAACTTTAAGTTACTGGAGTATTCTTTTGGAAACCTTTATAACTAAAGCTTGGTGATATATATTATAAAGTGGTTGTAGTTTATTGGAGATTCACATGTCATGTAAAACTCCTCCACTCCCTTATATTGGAGAATTCCTTACCTGAGTTTTGTTATGTGTCACCACTCAAAACCTTTGATCTCCGATACGTGATAATCATTAACCTCCAAAATTCGATATCATATTTCTCTGATTTCCACTTCCTCTGATCTCTGATAGTCCTTCGCTTTGACCTCCGATCTTTGATTTGAAATAATCAAATTACCTCTGATCTCTGATAGGCCTTCTCTCCGACCTATGTTCTCCATTTTGCAATAATCCAATTACTTCTGATCTCCGATAGGCCTTCCCTTCGACCTCCGACCTCCGATACACTCCAATCTCCGAAATCGGACCCGATTTGATTTAAATTTTTGATTAATTATAATATCGTGTCCGCTTCCATATCGGAACTTCTGAAGTGATACTCTAATATAAATTAACCCTCTAATCGTCAATTTAGTTACTGATCCGATATAATTATTAAAACAAATTAATTATGATTTCGCATCCGCTCCATATCAAAGCTACCCATATCACAAATATTTTGTGTTGTCTCATTTTAAAAGTTGCGATGAGCTTACTTCTGATTCCACTCAAATGCTTCCATGTGTCACTATTTGGTACGGCTATAATGTTTTAATAAAAAAATCCATTTAATTTGTTTTAAGTTGGTCCCACGGCTCATATTTTAGATTTTATAGTTTGTTTATAGTTTGGCTTCTTTTTCTCCCCGATTTCGATTAATTTTGGCCCTGTATTGGCAAAGAATCTTCCAAGATGAAATATACTAACAGATCCAACAAATGATCCCTAAAAGAATTCCTCCATGTGACAAAGGATATCTAAAATGGGCAGGAAAATCGTTATTGTTGTTGAAGCAATTGAATGTGATCTTATCCGAGCATGAGCTAAATTGGGCATCTCCTCAAGCCGTAGCCATTCATATTCCACCAGAATTTAATCTAATGGAATAATTCAACTCTATTTTACCGTTATTTGCTCAATGTGTTGAGAAAATCAAGGGAGATTGTTAGTATTCCCAGCATGTATAAATACCATCTGGACTCTATAAGGGGGGATTCGAATCATGGAAAAATGTCTTCTCTACTCTATAATTCAGGATTCTAAAAGCACTACTGTAATAGGGATTTACGGTAGTAGAGGAGAGGATATTTTAATCTAATATATGAGGAATAGAGAGATTTATCTTTTACATATGTGAACTGTGTATGCTAAGAAGAGTTTTTCATGGAAAATTTTAGGGGATAATATTCACAGGTGGGCTAATTTTCCATGATTTTTTCAAAAAAATGATTCGCCGATTTCCATTTTTTATAAAATTTATTTACCCAAATTTTACAATATAAAATTATTCTACCTTAAAAATCGCCAACATTATATAGAGATTATATATAAAGTCATTATAAATTTTAAATTTTTTAAAATGCATCAATAAAATGTTTATAGTTTTCGTATTAGGGACTAGTGAGATTTGCCAATGTTTTTAAACTTCAAGATAATTTTCCATTTTAAAAAAAATTTCCCTGGAGCTTGCACTATTGTAGCTCCTATTTCATCAATAAAGTTTATGAGTTGTACAGGATTGTTGGAGATCAGAGCAAGGGAATTGGACTTAATAAATTGGTATTCAAGATACTATTGTTTTAAATACTAGTTTAAGTTTTACTTGTGATTTTCAGTCATCTTTGTGCACTATTTTCTGTGAGTGATTTATTACAATTATCTATTATTTATCTCTATTCTTATGTGCTAAACTATGATTTCTGAGTAACCACTTACTCAGAGATAAGCCTTTTAATTTTGTCTTAACAAGAAGTAATAATATGTGAACTATTTCATTGTATTATTGTTTAATCATTCGAGTTGTGGGATTACTAATCATCATCATTTTTGTGAACTACTTCCCAAATGTTGTTGATCAATAATTTTGGTTAAAGGATCTCTAAACATGATATGTTTGGTAATCATAATATGAACTAATTGAACTACTTCGTTAACTTGATTTTCACTATAAGTCAAACATATTTAAGTCTCAATTCAATTAATTATCTTTCTCTGGGTTGGTTTAGATCTACATCTTCTTAATCAAGATAGCTTTAGGTTTTCTATACTTTTTCCTGTATTCTATGTTATGAAACCAACTCAAGAAAAAGATAGAAAAGATAGATCAACACCTTAGAATTCAGCGTCTTCGAGGGGGCAACCTCCTTTACATTACATAAATGAACAATTCTTGGATGATTCAAATGAAAAAACCTCCTTTCTATATATAGGAGTCTAAGGAGTCACAATATAACCCAGCCGACCTAACAATAATAATATAAAGCCAGAAAAATAACAATAGAAGGATTCTATGGGGCACAATAATAACAATATGGGGGCAATAGGGGCACAACGATATTAATAAGGGGTACAACTACAATAGTAATGGTGTAATCACTAGTATGATAGGGACCCAACATGCCCCTTTCCTTCAAAAAAGTGTTGTCCTCAACGCTTGAGTAGTTTTCGATACTTCTGTATAAAATTCTCATCCTCCCATGTGGAATCTTCAGCAGATAAGTTCTTCCACTTAATAAGATACTCTGAAATTGATCGATTTCGTAGTTGTCGAGTTCTTGTTTCTGTGACTGCTTCTGGTTCCAATATAATTTTTCCTTCCTCGTCAAGTTTTGGCAATATTGTTTGAACTGGGAGCTTGTTGCCTATAACTGTCTTTAAACATGAAACATGGAAAACTGGGTGCAATCGAGAAGCTGCAGGAAGCTCCAATTTGTATGCCATAGTACCAATATTTTGAAAGACCTTGTACGAACCATAATACTTTGGTGATAATTTATTATCCTTCTTAGCTCTCTTGAGGGACATTTGCTTATATGGTTGTAGCCGTAGGAATACCCAATCACCTACATCAAAACTTCTTTCACTGCGATGTTGATTTTCCTGTTGTTTCATTCTATTCTGTACCAACACGAGGTTATCCTTTAAGAGTTGGAGGACTTGTTGTTGATGTTCGATGTGATGTTCCACTGCCTAAACCTTAGAATTTTCTCTTAAATATGATGTGATGGATGGTGGCTGATACGGATAAAGTGCCATAAATGGGGTCATTTTTGTTGTTGTATGGAAGGAAGTGTTATACCACCATTCAGCCAGAGGCAACCATTTGACCCATTGTGTTTATTTATCAGATACAAAGCAACGAAGATATCCTTCCAAACATTTGTTTACTATCTCAGTTTGCCCATCAGATTGAGGATGATAAGATGAGCTATGAGCTAACTGAGTACCAAGACAAGAAAATAATTTTGTCCAAAAATGTCTAGTGAAATTGGGATCTCTATCACTTACAATAATCTTTGGGTTTCCATGTAGCTTTTGAATTGTTTCCATAAATGCAGTAGAAACTGTACTGGCTCTAAATGGATGTGATAATGCACAAAAGTGTGCATACTTGGTAAGTCTGTCAACTACCACCATGATAACACTCTTTCCTTCGGATTTGGGTAAACCTGTGATAAAATCCATTGAAACCTCTTTACAATGTTGGCTTGGATTGGATAAAGGTTGTAATAGTCCTGTGGTCTTAATTGTTTCAACTTTATTTTGTTGGCAAACCAAACATTCCGCCACAAATGTTTGAATATCTGATTTAAGGCCATCCCAAAAAAAATCCTTCTTAACCCCGTGGTAGGTTTTTAGAAATCCTGAGTTCCCTCCTAAGGGAGAGGTATGCAATTCCCTAAGAATCTTTTGTTTGAGTTGGGAATTCTTACATAGGTATAACTGATCCTAGTACCATAACAAATCATTTTTCCAACTAAATGTATCAGATGTACTGGGATCTTGTTGTATCTTTTGAATGAGTTCCCACACTTCCTTGTCATTCTTCCATTCATCCCTTGCTTCGTTTATCCAATCTGGTTGGATAATAGAAATGGTGCAGAGAAATGCTTCCACATCCTAATCCTTTCTTGAGAGTGCATTTGCCACAAAATTTTGCTTCCCCTTTTTGTAGATGATTTCAAAGTCATAACCCAACATCTTTGTTACCCATTTTTGCTGCTCTTCTGAAGATAATCTTTATTCTAAAAAGTATATAAGACTATCATGATCTGTTTTTACCTTGAAGTGTCTTCCCATTAGGTAGGGTCGCCATTTTTTAAGTGCATGTAGTATTGCCAACATTTCCTTCTCATAAATAGCTTTGTGTAAATACTTTCCTTTGATTGGATGACTTTCAAAAGAAACGGGTCTTTCTTTTGATTGGACGATTTTCGAAAGCAATGGACAATAATGACTTAACTCTGATTTGACATTAATAATGACCCTTTGCTCAGCATTTGAACCATCACAAACCTATAACACCTCTTTGATTATTAAATTATTTATTTAACCTAAAACATAAGATTTAAAAATGGACATACACATTGATAATTGAAACATAATATATAAATACAAAGGAACATGATATTAAACATGGAGACTTTAACATGATATTAAACACAAAGACTTTTCTAACACTCTTGGTTAGATTTGACATATATGTTAAAAATTGGTAACCATTTGGGTGAAGTGTTCCCATTCTTATGATTTTAGAGAATAGAGATAACGCACTATGTATGAGCTTATTGGATTTAAGATGGAAAGTGGTAGTGGGTTAGTGATTGAATTTTTTTCATTGACCAAATTCCAACACAAAATTTTATCACTTTCCAACCCGTTTTGAGCCGTGCATATATAAAGTCCTCCATTTTGTCTTCTCGACAATTATTCCAAACCTAAAGTAAAGTAATTACTCATACGTTTGAAGATACACTCAAATTTGACCACGATTTCTGGATAAGACCCTGCGAAAACCTGCACTAGTTCGCTCATTTATTTGCAATAAAGCTACGCAATTAGTGCCAACTCACTTGGATTTAAGTTGTTCTAAAATATTGAACGAACTTCTGATTGGCCGTGTTGTACTGGTATTATTGCTGGAGAAGTCGAGTATGAGATGAAATTGTCATTTTGAGACTTTAGAATATATTTTGAAATCTTCGCAGATACCATGTGTGTGTTTTGGTTATGTTTTTATTTTTGAAAATTATATCATCGCTGAAGCGAGTGCGTGTTTCGGTTATGTTTTTCTTTTTGAAAATTATATCATGGCCGAAGCCATTGTTGTCTTTGGATTTGTTGGTGTGGGCAATTTCCAACGGTAAGTTCATATTTTTCTTATTTTCAGAACCTTAGAAAATACACTAAAAAATGGCGGTGACTTCGGATAGAGGCCCTGCTATAAACCAGCAACGGTTTGATCATTTTATGTGCGTTATGCAGCTAGGAAATCTTTGGCATCAGTCACCATTATCTTGGATTTAAGTTGTTTTCGAATATCTATAGAACTTTGGATTGCTTTCTTTATTTCAATTACTGATTCACCGGCGAATCAACAATCGAGATAAGCTCAGGGGTGTTCTACTAGTAGTATTATCACTATAGATAAGCTCAGGGGTGTTGTACTGGTAGTATTATCACTATCGCTAGAGAACTCCAGTGACAAAGAAATTTTCGTTTTGGAATTTGTAAAATTGTCATCTGGATATATTGTGTGTGTATGTCTTTGTTGTGTTTTTCTTTTTTGAAAATTATATCATGGCTGAAGCTATTTTCGTCTCTGGATTTGTTGATGTTGGCATAGAAAATGTAATCAACCAGATTCTTCACTGGATAGCTATTGCAATTCGCTACAAAAAAAGAATTGGCTTCTCTTGAGCATTTGGTAATAAACATCCAACCTATCATCAACCAGATCCAACGATACCACCAGGCATTTAACAGGAAGAATGGAATTCTCTCTTTTGAGTGCTATAACAAGGTTTCAACCATCAATCTATGGCTGAAAAGGTTGGATTTTATTCTCTGACAAGCATCAGAAATGGTGTGTCAATGCGCAACTGCACCAACATATAATTTTATTTTCAAATATCAATCAAGTCGAAAGATCACTCATCTTATTTCAGACATTAAAGAACATCTACAATTGCCTTCTTTGACTATGTGGGCCCAAATTCCTAAGCTCCTGGAGGAACTCAGGCATGCAATTGGGCAGACTATAGAGGAAAGCATCTAAGCCATGCCCTCTTCAAGTAGTTCAGCGACCACCACTCAATTTCTTGCTTTTACAAGTTTTTTCATCCAGGAACCCCTTATACTCAGAAAAGACGGAGATTTTGCAACAATTGAGAAGCTAGTGATTGATTCAAAGTTCTCGTGCATTGTCATGGTTGGCAAGGGTGGATCTAGAAAGGCTCTGCTTCTCAAGAAAATTTTCAGCAGTGAAAGGGTGCGGAATGTCTTTAGCGATGGTTTGTTGCTTTGGCTTACTATTTCACAACTTCTGTCATTTAAAAGTCTCAGAAAATAACTCTGCCAGTATATAGCAATCCAAACGAATCGAGAAGGCGTGAAAATCTAGATGAATTACAGTATGCAGGCAAAGATATTTACCTTATTTTTAGATGATGTATGGGGACATTGCGGAAAATTTCTAGAAGAATTAGGTGTACCTTTGTTAATCGACCACTCAACCTCCATAGTTATTGTGAGTTTGAGGAATTACAAAGCACTGTCAAATATAGGGGTTAATGCAGAAAGTTACACAATAAAAATGGAGGATTTGATCGAAGAAGAGTATTTTCCATTGTTTTCTCATCATGCTTTTCCATATAATAATAGAAATCTGTCATCGAGCATTGACAAGAAAACAACCAGATTTCTATGTGCCAAGTGTGGAGGGTTTCCCTTTCGGATAAAAGAAGGTGGGAGGCAAAGAGCAAGCATGACTGATTCAAAAGAATGGGAGTTTGCAGTTGGGAGGCTTCCAAACGAAAATGGCCAAGACCTTTGAGACACTCTGTATGATCCCTCAGGTGGAGTTACGATGCCCTGGGTAGGTACATGTTAATCTGCAAGTGTGATTTCTTTACTTATCTGTCTTTTTAGAAGACCAGATCAACTAGATCGAACATCTGATTATGTTGTTTCTAGGCGTAGGGATACTTGCAAGAAAGAAGGGGCAAGATGGGTGTAGCCTTGACACATTTGAGGTAGGGAGAATTTACATTAAACTTTTAGCGGATCATTGCTGGATTGAACTATAACGTGTACTAAAACTTGGAGAATTGAACTAAAACTTTTACAACTTTTTGCATCGAACCCTAATTGGTTTAACCTTCTTCGAACTCTAGTGCTTAATGTACACCTTTTACCCCACAAAGCAGACATCATACCCCTTAACCTGTAGTGCAGAAACTAAAATTATGTTCATGCCTAAACCTAACACGCGCATCACATATGCAAAATTATTTCTCTTTCCTGACTCCCTTTGAATGTTGATGGTACCTCTCCCGACTTGAGTACACTTAGTTTTGTTTCCCCTTTACATGTAGAATTCCATCTGCTCTTCCTTGTAACTAGAGAAACATTCTCTAACTCCCATCATATGTGTTGACACTTCGTTGTCAATAAACCAGACTCCTTTGGACATATAGCTAGAGAGGGAACCTATGAGAGTGAATTTTGCCTCTAGCCTAGAAGAAAAGTCTTCAATGTTTGTTGAAGTTGTTGTTGGGTTGTGTTATATTCTTTCCATGACTAGCCCAAGTAGTGAAACTGGGGGGTTAGAGGGGGGGCATAAGCCCCCCTTCTTTACTTCGATGCGCAGTGTGGGGGGGGGGGGGGTCACAGGGGGTTTGAGACGGGTGGTAGCCCCCCTCTACAGGGTCCAAGGCAGCGTCACTGGATTTTTTTTTGTACCCTATATTAGGTGGGCAGACCTACCTATGGTTTTGTGCATGGGTCAAGACTATGGTTGGGCGCAATGGTTTTCAGGCTATGGTATTGGATGCTTTAGCATGTATATATATATGTATTGTAACATTGAAAGGAAGAATCAAAAATCAATCTCATAGTCTCGGTTTTGGGATCCAGGGGAAAATCTCGGTGTATATTTGTTTTATGTGTTATGCTATAGCCTTTGTTTATTTTCTATTTTAGAATTTGTATGCAGGTAATTTCTGTATGGGGTTAAAACCTACATTTGGTATCAGATTCGTTTTGGCTTCAAGGGGATGCCTTTGTTTCTAAAGGGTTTAGCTCAGGCCTGTGGTAGATCATGTTCAGTGGGAGATCTGCAGGATCGATTCTGGTGGTGAAAGAAGATGGCGAGCAGTGGAAAGATAGAGATCGATAAATTTAATGGTCAGAGTTTTGAGTTGTGGAAACTCAAGATGGAGGATCTGTTGGTGGATAAAGATCAATGGATTTCGTTAGATCCGGGTATTAAACCAACGAGAGTGTCCGATGAAGAATGGAAAAAGTTGGATCGAAAGGAAAAGAGCACAATACGATTGTGTGTCTCAGATTCAGTATTGTTGAATTTATCAGGGGAAGCTATGATGAAGGCTTTGTGGAACAAGTTAAGGAATAAACTGCTCTTGTGGAAAAAGTTGTATATCCTGAGGATGAAAGATGGAGACTCCGTGACAGAGCATCTAAACACATTTAATACTGTGGTAAGCCAGTTATTGTCTGTTGATATTAAAATTTCAGATGAAGATAGTGCATTAGTTTGTTGTGTTCTCTACCAGATTTGTGGGATAGTCTCATTATTGCAATAGGTAGCAATGCAACTTCCTTGCAGCTTGATGAAATAGTCTCATCCTTGCTGACGGAGGAGATGAGACAGAAAAATATGGAGAGCTAGAATGGTGTTGCCTTGTATGTATGAGGACGGTCCCAGAACAGAAACACAAATAAGTCCTCGAGTGGGATATTTAAATCTAGAGAGAGATCTAAATCTCCAAGAAAATTTGTAAAGATGTGCTGGAAATGCGGAAAGGAAGGGCACTACAAAAGGGACTGTAAATCTAAAGTTCCTGACAAAAGAAAGAGATTCGATGATTCTCCTTCTACAAAGGTGAAAACCACCTCATATGAAGGTGGGGATGTGTACATGGCTTCTTCTTCAAGTGCACATGTAGATCATGAGGCATGGTTGATTGACTCAGGTGCATCCTTTCACTTCACTCCCCATAGAGAGTGGTTTTGCGAGTATGAGAAATAAAATGGTGGTGATGTTATCTTAGGGGATGATAGGAAGGATAGAATTGTTGGTTGCGGAAAATTAAAGTTGAAGTTGCAAGGTGGAAGGATTATAACACTTCCAGGTGTTCAGCATATTCTTGCATTGGCCAGAAATATGATTTTTGTAAGAAAGCTCGATGATGCAGGTGTAAAAACAATGTTCGAGAAAGATACCTACAAGATGATTCGAGGAGCACTGGTATTGATCCAAGGAGTTCAGATTGGAATTCTTTACAAGCTGCAAGTAGCACTGTTATTGATGGGTGTAACAGTACTATGGTTCCTAAAAGTGGAGCAGAAAATCTAATGGTCTATGGAGAAAAGACCATGCTATGGCATCAAAGGCTTGGACATATTTTATATAAGGGCCTTCGAATACTTCATGGTAAAGGTATGGTAAAAGGCATGACTAATATCTCTTTGGATTTTGATTTATGTGAAAATTTGGTATATGGGAAGCAGAATTGGGTGAGTTTCCCCTCTGGTGGTAAGAGGGTGAAACATATATTAGAGCTTGTACACATTGATGTGTTTGGACCTGTGAAGGTTACATCACTGGGTAAGTCTGCGTACTATGTATCATTTATAGATGACTTCTCAAGGAATACATGGATATATTTCCTCAAGAAGAAGTCTAAAGTCTTTGATAGGTTTAAAGAATTTAAGGCTCTAGTGGAAAACTAGACAGAGAAGAAGATAAAAGCACTGAGGATAGATAATGGTGGAGAGTTTTGTAAGAAGGAATTTGAAGAGTTGTTATGAAACCAGCTTAAGAAAAGATAGAAAATATAGATCAACGCCTTATAATTCATCCTCTTCGAGGGGGAAACCTCCTTTACATTACATAAATGAACAATTCTTGGATGATTCAAATGACAAAACCTCCTTTCTATATATAGGAGTCTAAGGAGTCACAATATAACCCAGCGGACCTAACAATAATATAAAGCCACAAAAATAACAATAGAGGGATTCTATGGGGCACAGTAATAACAATATGGGGATAATAGGGGCACAACAATATTCATAAGGGGTAAAACTACAATAGTAATGGGGTAATCACTAGTATTATAGGGACCCAACAGGACATTATAGAGTTGACACCTCATAGGGAGGTAGACTTTTCTATTGAGTTCGTGCCAGGGGTAGCCCTAGCATCAAAAGCACCTTACAGGATGAGCACACTTGAGTTTGTTGAGTTAAAGTTGCAGCTGAAGGAAATGTTGGACAAGGGGTACATTATGCCAAGTGTATCGCCTTGGGGTGCACCAATGTTGTTCATGAAGAAGAAAGATGGTACTCTAAGATTATGCATTGACTACAGACAGCTGAACAAGGTAAGGATCAAGAATAGGTACCCTTTTCCAAGGACTGATGATTTGCTTGATCAATTGAAGGGAGCAACAATGTTCTATAAGATCGACTTGAGATCGGGATACCATTAGGTATGCATCAAGGAAGATGATATCTTTAAGACTACATTTAGGACCAGGTATGGGCATTATAAGTTTGTTGTTGTTCCATTCAGTTTGACTAATGCTCTAGCTAATTTTAAGTGTTTGATGAATAATGTGTTGTGCCCTTATCTGGATAAGTTTGTTATTGTATTCATTGATGACATACTGGTATATTCTAAGAATGAGGAAGAACATGCCGAGCATTTAGCAGCAATGTTTAGGTTGCTAAGAGAGCATATGTTGTATGCTAAACTTAGCAAGTGCAATTTCTTTCAAACAAAAGTACATTATTTGGGGCATGTTGTCTCCAAGGATAACATAACAGTGGATCCAGGAAAGATAAGGGCTATTATGTAGTGGGAAGCTCCTAAGAATGTGGATGAGGTGAGGTCATTTATGGGATTGGTAGGTTACAATAGGAGGTTCATCAGGAACTTATCACACATTGCATATCCTATCACATCATTGCAGTTGAAAGGTAAGAAGTTCAAATGGACAAAATAATGTGAGGCTAGTTTTGGGCAGCTTAAGTAGTTGTTGACACATGCAGCAATGCTAAAGATTGCAGATCCAGACAAGGATTTTGTCGTGTGTACAGATGCTTGCAAGAGAGGACTTGCTGGAGTTCTCATGTAAGAAGGACATGTAGTGTGTTATGAGTCGTGGAAACTGAATGAGAATGAGTAGAACTATCCAATGCATGATCTTGAGCTAGCAAAAATTATACATGCATTAAATGTGTGGAGGCACTATCTTCTTGGTAGGAGGTTTACATTGATGAGCGATCCCAATGAGTTGAGATATTTGTTTGATCAACCAAATATGAATGCCAGGAAAGCTAGATGGTTGGCTACCCTTAGTGAGTTTGACTTCAAGATTAGATACATCAAAGGGAAGGAGAACCAGGTTGTAGATGCCCTTAACAGAAAGGTACAAGTAAATCATCTAACAACTATGAGCTCTTATGGGACAGAGTTACTGTTACAAGAATAAGTATCCTAGGGCTTTGGGTTAGAACCCCAATAGAGCAGAAGTAAACTACAACAAGAAACACTCATCCAACTCAGGCAAAATGCTTATATCAAAAAGCTACGTAAGAGCGACCGTACCTGGATTTCCTTCGCTCAAGTAGGCCCCGCAGGTTTTAAACCCTCTGCAACTCTCGATGTTCTTCGAACCTAAAAATCATTCAATTCAAACATACATAGTAGTATAGAAGTAAACCATATTCACGAAATTTGACTTTATATCATATAAGAAAATGATTGATCATACATCAAAACAACATTCATATATGAATTACAACATAATTTGATGCATAAACAAAGTTAATTTTAGAAACAAGACAACATTTCTTTTATTGCAGTGAGCTATAATTAACATGGAGAGAATTCACCCGAGTCTTATTCTTTCGGCTCCTAGCGGAACCATCCTTCGGATTCGTCCTATCCCAGCCTTCAATAGTCTTCTTCCATAACCAACACCATGGTATCTCAAGCAAGAGGGAGAATATCTATAATCAAGGAAACAAGGGTTTCCTAAAGCTTGGGGAATTGCATGAGGCACAGGGATTCATCAGACTCAGTCAGGGATAATCTCAGTATAATAACTCTATCTCTTCTTGATGCAGGAGCATCTAAAACCTCGTAAATTGAAGAGGAATCTGAAGCCGAGCAAAGAGTACGTGGATCAGAGGAGCTGAATTGAAAGAGGAAAATACGGAAAATGTGCTTTAAAACAGATTTAAAATGGAAAAGATGTGATCATTGCATTAAGATAAGCATGAATCCAGATCCTGGAGCGAGGAGGACGTGGATAGCGTCGCTGAACGAAGAAAATCTGCTTTATAATGGATAAGATGGATACGACTTACTATTGTTAGCTGTGTGCATGTATTTGGAGAGTTTTGTTAGAGAAAAACAAGGAACGGTTCTGATCGAATCCTTCTCATTTCTTATGCATATAAGATAGATCGAGAGCGTGAAAAATATCGAGAGTAATAGATAGAGACACGTATTTGTGAGTGAGGAACAATGTAAACAGTGTCGATATTGTGACTAAGGCTGCAATGCCTTAGTTATATTGTGTTTGTATATAATGTTGTAATTGTTCAGTAAATACATATGAAGTATGTTTAGTATTATTTGTGTGAGCATATAAAAGAATGTTCAGTTTTATCTGTGTGCCTGCATTTCCGTGTTGTAAAAGTTGGCGTGTCAACATAGCCTTAATCAACATAACCTCGGATCTGCTGATGTATTATGTTTTAAAAATAACACAACGCAATACTCCCGTGTTTTGTATGATGTGTAGCCACGGGGTTTTGACATATTTTATGTAATTGTGCGGTGGTTGTAAATGGCATTCAAACGCTGTATTTGAATTTTAATGCAGGCGAGTATGAATGTAGAAGCATGGCTAACATTCCTGGTTAAAAGATAGTGATCCAGTTTCTGGAGGGCATTGTATCATCTGCTGAGCAGCTAAATCAAAGTGCGCTTTGAGGGTCCTATGATGTTAAATTTAACTATTAATTTATTCATAAAAATTGGAAGATCGCCGGTGGCTGCAAAGTATTATAAGGAAATGGGATTTTGGGCTTACTCCCAAATTCTCATTTTCATCAGGTGGTATCAGAGCAGTAAAGATTCTGTGGAACGAGGAACGAGGTACAGTTGAGTTAAAGATGAAGAATTTATGGTCTTGCTATTGTGCAGATGGCAGCAGCGGAAGGTGAGAAGATTTGCAGCAACCTAGAGAAGGATGCCAAAAGACCGAGTGCGGGAGGGCTTGGTGAGGTATCGTGTAACAAAGGA
Organism: Pinus taeda; assembly: GCA_000404065.3. Classification (NCBI taxonomy): domain Eukaryota; kingdom Viridiplantae; phylum Streptophyta; class Pinopsida; order Pinales; family Pinaceae; genus Pinus; species Pinus taeda. The sequence continues at coordinate 136,729 of APFE030895197.1, forward strand.
GGCTGTTACTGTAGAGGTTAGTTGCAGCTCACAGAGTTTAGTAAAAGAGTGCAGTGGATAAAATTGATATTATGAAGACCATAAGCATATGACCAGGAGGTCATAAATTTTGTGCCTCGGGAGTCTGATGCAGGAGCATCTAAAACCTCGTAAATTGAAGAGGAATCCGAAGCCGAGCAAAGAGTACGTGGATCAGAGGAGCTGAATTGAAAGAGGAAAATACGGAAAATGTGCTTTAAAACAGATTTAAAATAGAAAAGATGTGATCATTGCATTAAGATAAGCATGAATCCAGATCCTGGAGCGAGGAGGACGTGGATAGCGTAGCTGAACAAAGAAAATTTGCTTTATAATGGATAAGATGGATACGACTTACTATTGTTATATGTGTGCCTGCATTTCCGTGTTGTAAAAGTTGGCGTATCAACATAGCCTTAATCAACATAACCTTGGATCTGCTGATGTATTATGTTTTAAAAAGAACACAGCGCAATACTCCCGTGTTTTGTATGATGTGTAGCCACGGGGTTTTGACATATTTTATGTAATTGTGTGGTGGTTGTAAATGGCGTTCAAACGCTGTATTTGAATTTTAATGCAGGCGAGTATGAATGTAGAAGCATGGCTAACATTCCTGGTTAAAAGATAGTGATCCAGTTTCTGGAGGGCGTTGTATCATCTGCTGAGCAGCTAAATCAAAGTGCAATTTGAGGGTCCTATGATGTTAAATTTAACTGTTAATTTATTCATAAAAATTGGAAGATCGCCGGCGGCTGCAAAGTATTATAAGGAAATGGGATTTTGGGCTTACTCCCAAATTCTCATTTTCATCAGGTGGTATCAGAGCAGTAAAGATTATGCGGAATGAGGAATGAGGTACAGTTGAGTTAAAGATGAAGAATTTATGGTCTTGCTATTGTGCAGATGGTAGCAGCGGAAGGTGAGAAGATTTGCAGCAACCTAGAGAAGGATGCCAAAAGACCGAGTGCGGGAGGGCTTGGTGAGGTATCGTGTAACAGAGGAGGCTGTTACTGTAGAGGTTAGTTGCAGCTCACAGAGTTTAGTAAAAGAGTGCAGTGGAAAAAATTGATATTATGAAGACCATAAGCATATGACCAGGAGGTCATTAATTTTGTGCCTCGGAAGTCTGATGCAGGAGCATCTAAAACCTCGTAAATTGAAGAGGAATCCGAAGCCGAGCAAAGAGTACGTGGATCAGAGGAGCTGAATTGAAAGAGGAAAATACGGAAAATGTGCTTTAAAACAGATTTAAAACGGAAAAGATGTGATCATTGCATTAAGATAAGCATGAATCCAGATCCTGGAGCGAGGAGGACGTGGATAGCATAGCTGAACGAAGAAAATCTGCTTTATAATGGATAAGATGGATACGACTTACTATTGTTAGCTGTGTGCATGTATTTGGAGAGTTTTGTTAGAGAAAAACAAGGAACGGTTCTGATCGAATCCTTCTCATTTCTTATGCATATAAGACAGATTGAGAGCGTGAAAAATATCGAGAGTAATAGATAGAGACACGTATTTGTGAGTGAGGAACAATGTAAACAGTGTCGATATTGTGACTAAGGCTGCAATGCCTTAGTTATATTGTGTTTGTATATAATGTTGTAATTGTTCAGTAAATACATATGAAGTATGTTTAGTATTATTTGTGTGAGCATATAAAAGAATGTTCAGTTTTATCTGTGTGCCTGCATTTCCGTGTTGTAAAAGTTGGCGTGTCAACATAGCCTTAATCAACATAACCTCGGATCTGCTGATGTATTATGTTTTAAAAATAACACAGCGCAATACTCCCGTGTTTTGTATGATGTGTAGCCACGGGGTTTTGACATATTTTATGTAATTGTGCGGTGGTTGTAAATGGCGTTCAAACGCTGTATTTGAATTTTAATGCAGGCAAGTATGAATGTAGAAGCATGGCTAACATTCCTGGTTAAAAGATAGTGATCCAGTTTCTGGAGGGCGTTGTATCATCTGCTGAGCAGCTAAATCAAAGTGCGCTTTGAGGGTCCTATGATGTTAAATTTAACTGTTAATTTATTCATAAAAATTGGAAGATCGCCGACGGCTGCAAAGTATTATAAGGAAATGGGATTTTGGGCTTACTCCCAAATTCTCATTTTCATCACTTCTCCTCCTTTAGGCCTTCCCATAGAAGTCTATTTATACTTCTCCCAATTAGTTTTTTAGTTGGGAAACAGTTGGGCCACGAGAAATAGGAGGTAATCAATAGGTAAAACCCATGAACTCCTCCCATAATTAAGGAAATTTAATTTTTTAAGCGTTTTAACACATATACCAGGTTGGGTATTAATTAACCTGCGTGTACATGCTTTTATCTCAGGGAAAAATAGCGTACAGGGAATAAAACACTGTTTTTAATATATTTGGACCAAGTCTGGAAGGAGGGGTTGCCCTAGGCCATAAACCAAGCATCACAAATACCAAGGGTGATAAATGGTGCTATAACAGATGCCCCTAATATATGAGGTCATAAGGGGTACATGATGGCCAAAATTTATTAAGTGTATGGAAGTAATCTTGTCGAAACTGAGAAGGACTTCACCAGAATTCAGCCTGCCAAGCCATCAAAAAGAGATCAGAAAGAAAATGTTGTATGAGGTAGGCATACCCATGCTCAGAGAAAGTAAAGCATGTCTGCATATCAAGTACAAGCGGATCCAATATGTATACAAGTACAAAGAACTCAAAGTACATAATGGATCATCTGATTGTGATAAAAAAGTACATGTTTGAATATCACATATAAGAAGATGATCAATGAAGCTAAAAGATTAAGCTAATCACTGATGGCAAAAACTGATCCCAATAGTACCAAATGAACATGATGGAATAAAATGATACTACATCACAACTAGGATGCCAGCGTATAAGATGTCGCTGTGAAGAACTACAACATATACGGTGGATGGTGTCAACTAGCAGCAACAAGAGCAACTGACAAGTGAACCAAGACATGCTGATGCAACCTGAGGTCTTCACCGCGACACATTTCTACATAATGGGAATAAATGATCTGAGGTTGATCACGTGAGAAATCATTTGATTACTGGTCATTGATGTATACCATTAACAAATGTGAGACTACTCACCGATAATGAAAATGAGAGTTAAGGTACCTATTACAATCTAAGAAGTGTGAATAAATGAGCTGAAGTCGAACACTTGGAAGAATATATCAATCAGGGGACAATATTGGTTTCCCATTGTCGATAGTGAAGGAATCTGCCACTGATGACTACAAACCCCAAGGTACTGCCAAATGGACTCTAGATCTTTGTCCTAGAGCAAATGAGCTGTAGTCGATAAGAACAGATCCGCTAGAAGGAAGGCATTAAGACATCCTTCATCAATCTAGCACGAGTGTAATCCTCAGGCCAATCATATGGAAGGAATCAGACGAAAAAGATGTAGTAATCCAACTGAAGCACATTTCTGGCATACACAAGATGTAGCTAACACACGATAGAAACCCTCTAAACCAACCAATAATGAAAGCTAACACAGAGGCGAGGAATCCACCAATAGGGTCAAATGGAAACCAAGGCACTGCACAAAACCTAATGTGTGATAATGAAAGATGATGTCGAACATAAGGGAAACCACTCAGTCAAAGACCCATGATACTGATTGATGCTGAGCACAAGGTGACCTATCAATAATGAAAATAAGGCTAGGGTGCGGCTCTAGGCCTGCCCTCAGAGAAATATTTTGTCGTTGATAAGGACAAGATCTGCCAGCAAGAAGTCAATGGAGACCTTCTCAAACTGGCACGAGCAAAGGACCAATATAACAGATGTGATGAAAAACATGACTTTGACAGCCAGGGATAGCTGACTAAAAAATAGGTCAGGAGACACTGCGTAAAGGCCGACTCAGGCTTACTTCCCTTGAACAAAAGCACGATTCAATGATGACTATATGGCAGCATATAATAACTCTGTATAAGTTCGTCATGTAGGAGGCATGAGAAAAATCTCCATATGATTGGAAGAGGTAACCAATTGGAGGAGTACTGACTCAATAACAAGGTTAAGGTGAACCTAAGTCAAACTAAATCCTGCCCAAAATGGAGGAGAGACTTTAGTTTGAGTGCTTTGTTCAAGGGCGACACAACTGACTCTAGTTGCCAACAAAATATGGAAATGTTGTCGTGTTCTCGCTCTTTTTGTAATATATAATTTTTTTTTGTCTTTTTATTTAAGCTTGAAAAAGAATAAAATAATGCTATAGTACAGTGGAAAGAACAAGTGTCAGAGAAACAGATGATCTAGTTCCTAGATGGGAACATTCCTATGCTCAATGCAGGGAGGCGAAACTGGTCAAGGACACTCAAAGGGATGCTCTTTCCATGGGTAAAATGATGCGTCAAGTTATAGAAGCTAAGTGATTGCATGGTTGATTTTGCAGAAGACATGGTCAAATAAGTAGCTTAAACACGAGTCCAAGTGAAGCCAACTCTAGGCCGAAAGGTGCAAATAGTCAAAATGCAATGTAGCAATACAACTCAACACAAAGGAGCCTCTAGGGTATAAGGCCAGTAATTAGCAGAAAAGAAAGAGAATGTGTCTTCAACACATAATTCATGGTGGAACTAAAGAGGACTCCCGAGCCTACTCAGTATAGCAACATGGACAATCAATGTCAGCGAGGTTCTAACTAAGATGCCCATGTAAAGGATGGATCTACCATTGCATCATGATTTAAAAATTGGCGAGTGAAAATGGTTTGCTAACCAAGACATGATGGGGTCGACCCTATGGCTAATGTATCTCTGAACGAAGGCTAGTATGCAAGTTGCAATAGAAAAAATGGTTTTCCCTAACCTATATACCAGTGAGTGAACGATACCTGGCATGATGGGTCAGCGGCCATGGGACCGAGATAACATCTTGAAGAAGTCTCCAAATATCCTTAAAAACAACACATTCTCGACAATCCAAGTCCACAGGTCAAAAAATCCATGAGACAAAAATCAATTTTTGAAAAAATATTTTACAATTTCAAAGTTATATAATGAGTTTTGGACTCACAGTTTTTTTTTTTATATTTCTGTTTGGAGCAAAGAGCTCTGGATCAAAAAGGAGCAAGCTTTCCTATGAACAATTGGACCATTAAAATCGCACCAAAGTTATCAGGTAACCCTCAAATCATGCTTGTAATGTTTTGTGATAGTTTTTATAAGTTTTCATAAAGTTTTGGCCGTGGGAATTTATGCCCAAAAATCCAACTTTGCGTACATGCGGGTTGGATGTGATCAACCCGCGTATACGATGGCCCTACATGCGACTATGTGTAAAGGGAACCCACGTGTACATGAGTTAAAGTTTAAACACAAAAACTAACAGTTGAAACTCAATTTTTTTGTAGGATGACCATCACATGGAGAGAAAGAGAGCATACCAAAATTGATAATGAGGTAATGAATGATCAAAATTCACTAGATGCATTGAGAGGCTGTGGCTTATTGAAATTCTTCAAAATTCCAAACATGAAAGCCAACACACGCTTGCTCAAACTGCTGATCCACTACTGGAGTGCAGAGGATGATGCCTTCATGATAGACCATATGCCTCTGCAAATTGAGGTTGAATACATCTACTTTATTACAAGTCTCTCTCGAAGAGGGGAGGTCATGCATTCGACTGACAAGACAAGAAGTAGTCTTTCAGTAGAAGCCTATGTACACATATACTGTCTTGGACACCCAGAGAATATTGGAAGTCAAATTCCAATCAAACACGTGGAAATTTTATCTCTGAGGATTTTGCTATTTACCATTGCGAGGGTAAATGGATCAACTTCACTGCATCAGGCATCATGAGTTTCCATGAGCCTGGCAGTGGAATGCCTTACCATGGTTTTTCACTAGTGCACGCCTCTTCTGACCAACATGAAGAGCCAACTGACCTCTATTTAGAAAGGTCAGACAAAGAACTTTGGATATGGGACTATCTTATGCTCATTTTTCTTTGAGAAGGTAGCTAGGCTATGTCCCAAAGTATCTGTCTCCATCAGCAGCCCTTGAGATCCTTGGATGGGCAGATGGGTTGACTTGATGAAATGCCTTGGAGGTGGGGACGTGCCTAGAATGACTTTCGATGATGAGTTTTTCACCTGGTGGGACCAACAGATCATCGTAGTCGATGACTACCCGTATGCTAGTATGGATTTCCGAGGAGATCCAGACTTGGTGTTGCCACCAAACGCAACATGGGGGGACATAGGTAACAAATTTTTAAAGTTTTTTTATAAATTTTTAAGACTTTTTTAGATTTTTTTTTTTTTAATATGAAATGAACTTAGAAATATTTTTGATGAGACAAACTACTGACAAAGTGACCATGTTCCAGATGTAAGTCCAGTGAGACCAGATGGATTTCTGAGGCACAGGCATTGTGAAAGAGGTGCCGAAGAGGCAACAACTAAGACAAAGAGAGTCCTATATGCAATTCAGAGAAATTTGGTGAGATTGAATCATTAGGTATCGATGATATCCATAGAGGATCTACCTGAGGAGATGCAGCACCGCGTGGTAGGGGTACCACAGGACTGGGTCCGCATACTTCGGCGTGTAGCCAATGTAGTAGTTAACTTTTTAGCCACTCATCTTAAGCCAGGTCGATAGACAAACTGATGTATGACTGGACATGATTATGGGAGTGAACCCAAATTTTGAGGGCATTTCGTCCCAATTTTGTATATTATTTTTTGAACACTTTATCTATATAAAGGCGATTCTATGATATATATACAGATTCAAATTTTTTGATGTTTGTTTAATCTGATGAATGATTAATATGCCAATCTAATGCTTGATTAGCAATAGAGTCTGCTAATGAATCTCAGATCGGGGAATGTGAACATATGTAATATAAATAAATGATTGTTGCAACATTCACTCTAAAAAATTGGTGATACAAATAAGGATCATGAACCCGATAAATGTTATTTAATTCTGACACTATCAGCTGTGAGTCTAGATAAAATACCAACAAATCAATCCCATAAGAAATTTCTTCAGAAAGTAAATTAATAACGATAGTATATTTGGTAATGTTATTCGAAGCACGGCCAATACATACTCCCCTCGACACCATCAACTGGTTAGATGGATAATAAATCACCCAAGTTGCAGAAGCAAGATTCTGAGTGTGCCGACTAACACCATTGGTGAATCTAAAATATATCAAATCATCCATCAACACCTACCAAAG
>APFE030895198.1:1747-13155 GCA_000404065.3 Pinus taeda
ACAGGTCCAAACACATCACTGTGCACAAGCTCTAATATCTGTGTCGTCCTCTTACCACCAGAGGGGAAACTCACCTGATTCTGCTTCCCATATACACAATTTTCACAGAAATCAAAATCCAGAGAGCTATTACTCATACCTTCTACCATACCTTTACCATGAAGTATTCGAAGGCCCTTCTTCCAATATGTCCAAGCCTTTGATGCCACAACATGGTCTTCTCTCTAGAGACCACTAGATTTTCTACTCCATTTTCAGGAACCATATAACTATTGCACCTGTCAACAACAGTGCTACCTTGCAGCTTGTACAGAGTTCCAATCAAAACTCCGCACATCAATAATAGTGCTCCTCAAACCATCTTGCAGGTATCCTTCTCGAACACTGCCTTTACACCTACATCATCCAACTTTCTTACAGAAATAAGATTTCTGGCCAATGCAGGAATATGCAAAACACTCGAAAGAGTATTAACCCTTCCACCTTGCAACTTCAGCTTTACTTGTCCGCGACCAATGATTCTAGCCTTCCTATAATCTTCTAAAAAGACATCACCACCATCATATTTCTCATACTCGCAGAACCACTATCTATGGGGAATGAAGTGAAAGGATGCACCTGAGTCAATCAACCATGCCTCATGATCTACATGTGTACTTGAAGAAGCCAAGTACACATCCCCACCTTCATCTGAGGTGGTTTTCACCTCTGCAGAAGAAGCCTCATCAGATCCCTTTCCTTTATCAGGAGCTTTAGATTTACAGTCCATTTTGTAGTGCCCTTGCTTTCTGCATTTCTAGCACACCACCTTTACAGGTTTTCTTGGAGATTTAGATCTCCCACTCGATGAATAATTTTTGTTTCTGTTCTAGGACCACCCTCGTACAAACAAGGCATCACCATTCTGGCTCTCCATATTTTTCCATCTCATCTCCTCCATCAGCAAGGATGAGACTATTTCATCAAACTACAATGCAATTGCATTGCTACCTATTGCAATAACTAGACTATCCCATGAATCTAGTAGAGAACACAACAAACTGATGCACTTATCTTCATCTGAAATTTTAATATCAACAGATGCTAACTAACTTACCACAATATTAAATCCATTCAAATTCACTGTCACTGAGTCTCCATATTTCATCCTCAGGTTATACAGCTTTTTCCGCAGGAACAGTTTATTCACCAAAGACTTAGATTGGTACGAAGTCCCTAACTTGTCCCACAAAGCCTTCACCGTAGCTTCCCCTGATACATTTAGCAATACTAAATCTGAGACACATAATTGTATTGTGCTCTTTGCCTTCCGATCCAACTTCTTCCATTCTTCATCGGACACTCCCGTTGGTTTAGTACCCAGATCTACCGCGATCCACTAATCTTTATCCACCAACAAATCCTCCATCTTGAGTTACCACAATTCAAAACTCTGACCATTAAATTTCTCTATCTCTATTTTTCCACTGCTCGCCATCTTCTTTCACCACCTGAATCGATCTCGTAGATCTCCCACTGAACAGGGTCTACCATAGGCCTGAGCGCAACCCCTCAGCAACAAAGGTGTCCCCTTGAAGCCAAAATTGCTCTGATACCAAATGTAGGTTTTAACCCCATACAAAAATTACCTGCATACGAATTCTAAAACACAGAAAATAAAGAATGCGAGAGCATAACACATAAAACACATATACACAAAGATTTTCCCCTGGATCCCAAAACTGAGACTACCAACTTGATTTTTCATTATGTTCCTTTCAATGTTATAATAATATTTATACATGTTGAAGCATCCAATACCATGGACTTAAAAACCATCGCATCCAATACCATGGATCGAAAACCATCGCGTCCAAAAAACATGTGCGAAAATCATGCACAAAACCATAGGTGGGTCCACCCATCCTAACATAGGGTCCAAAACCAAAACCATCATGGACAGCCAAGCTTGGAATCATATGACCACTTTCACCATCACAAGCATGTTAAAGAATTGGTCTCATCACAACGGACCGAGTGTCAGTGATGTCTTGCATGGCTTGCTCAAGCCATTTTGTCTCACGTGGGCACATGTGCATTGTAATGTAACATCTTGTCAAGTGCAAGTTTAAGTGTCGATAGTTGGATGTAATAGTCATAGAGTAGATGAAGAGTCATGAGGGTAGGTGAGTTGTCACAAAGAGGAATGTCAAGGGTCACCCCACCCTTTGTTATAAATAGAACCTCATACCTCATCGTAAATGCTTTTGGTTAGCCAAGCTAATGATATGACTATCTTAGAGAGAGCTTGGATAGTATTGTAACAAGCCTTGGCTTCTCCACTGTGTAGAGCTAGTACATCTCTTTGGAGGAGCAGGTGGTTGTGGCTGTAACGTTCCATTGTCAGAACTAGTGGTTGGACATGGATGTATTGTTTGATTAGAACTTGCCTATATCCCCTGTATCTGTGCGAGCTTGCCTTCAATTTCTGCTGTGATGGTGAAGGCCTCATTGATCCAAGGCTGAACGCACGCCTTTAGGATTGCTTCCTTCTTTTGTGTCACGTCCACCTACTCTTTCAGCACTTTGGCCTGTTGCATCCGTGCGAGGCTCTAAGTGAGGGCCACCATCTGCGCAGTTCCTTTGACGTTGTCATACTGCTGTTCGAGTTCTCGTGCCTCTATCTCTAAGCGTTGGATGTTGGGTTCCTCCTGCAGATTTGTGAGGACCTCAAATGACTCTTCCAACATGCTGGTGTAGTCTCGCACTGCACTACCAATCTCGTCTAGTCCTGCTGTAATAGCACTAGCACGTTGTTCTCTGACTTTTGAAGGGGTGGATGGCTATGCCTATAACCGCAGCTTGGCGATCTAAAGGTTTAGCTCCAGCTGAACCTTTGTCATTTCCTCCTATGCCTCGTGCACCCCCGCTACTAGCTTGTGGATGCGGGCCTCTACTAGTGTGTCTACTGGGATGGCTAGCTCTGAGATGCTATGGAAAGCTTCATCTAGTACCTGTACCAGATGTTGATTCTGCGACACCACTTCGTCACGCTGCAAGCTCAACTGTTCCATGTTGATTTTATGCTCGCTAAGGACTTGCAATGCGCGGCGCTCCCTAGCTCGCAGTTCTATAGTTATCCCATCCTACAAAACGTATAAGGTCTCCTGCGGGAGTGCAGCCATGTTGATGTTGAGACCCTTCAGCTCGCTAACCATAGGCTTGTTGGCCTCATTTGTTGTCACTAGTGCCCCTTCTGGCAGCACTACAATATTCGTCACTCCAGCGTGCAACATCTGTTTTGTTGTTGTTGTTCCAACTACGAGGCTAGTTTAAAGGGTACCAGCCAAAGGAGGGCACACCTACAACTCCAGTAGCTGCACTCTGAGGACCCCCAACACAATCTAGTTCTCCTACATAAAACTTTGGAGGGCCTTAGAGGTGACATCGCGCACTGTCTCACTGATGTCATGCAGAGAAACCTCAGTTAGGGTGATCGGGTCAATAGACAACTTCGATGCCTTGACCTTCTTGCACGGCCCTATCCGCTCAGTCGAGTGTTGGCACTTCAACTATGTTGACGTGGTTTGTGGGTCTACGCCTCCCTTTTCTTCCTCTGCTTCCTGCCCATGTAAAGGCAATGTTTGGCCCTTGCACGCCTTCATGGATGCCTCCTGCACTGCTACTGCTATAGCCTTTTCCTGTTCATTTGTTGTCTATGCAGCGTCCTGCACCGCCCGCGCTTCTACTGTTGCTGCCTCCTTCCTTCTCTTTTCTGCCAACTCTATGATACGTAGTTTTTCCTCTTCATTCTTCCTCTGTGTCGCCGACTTCTCTATCTCTACGATGTCTAGAGCACGCCATTCCAATGACCATGTATCCAGTACGTTAAATATGACATTGTTCATGGCTACAAAGGGTAGCTTTCTCCATTGTTTGGTCAAGTCCTTGTGTGCTCTGATGTATATGATATGGATGTTCGCTTTAAATTCCACAAAACACTGTAGGTTGTTGTAGACAATGGGTGACAACTGCGGCTTGTAGTTGATCCCCATTCTGACGTTCATCTCCATGAACACCCAAAATATCTTATTGTCACGGATCCTATTTGCATCCTTTATGGCCCAGAGCGAAGTGTACTTTGCAGCCTCCAAAAGATCACTTTCAATTGTGGGGAATTGACTATCTTCCAGTAATTCCCCTGCCACTAGTATTATGGATAGTAGAAGCCACACATAGTGGAATGTTTTTCCCTATTCCTGAGCTTCATGGAAATTCTCCAAGAATTCCTTGCAAAGGAACTCGAACCAGTTAAACTAGACCCCCTCCACGCACTGTTCAACAAGTGCTACCACTGGCGCAAGTACCTCGTCCGCGTAGCACTTGTGCATAACCTTACTAGCCAATATTTGGGTCACCACTCTCACTACTTTATCATTGATGTTTTATATGGCGTAACCCCCTTTCTTGTTCCCCAGCTTGTATGTCTTCTTCATGCCCTCCGCGATGGCCAAGTCACTGCTCTTCCCTTCTGAGATGTCTGTGGGGTCCTCTCCTTTGCATGGAAGCCAAGAAATGTGATGAATCAAGTCTGTCGTGATGGGGATGGGCTCCTCCAGCAACAAACACCCATCATACACTAGGAAGAGCAGCTGCTTGATGACCAAAATTGTTATTGGGGCACGATGGAAATGCAGCACCCAGAGCAGGTTAGGTAGCCCAGCCTTTTCCACTCCGTGCAACCACTTTTGCAGCTCCAATTTTGTAACCCTCTCCACGGTGTTCTTCTTGGGATTCATGAGATGTGAGGTCTCAAGGTGAGGGAACTTCTCATGGTTAGGGTCAGTGAGGTCCCAACCTTTGAATTTTAAGCTCAACACCCGTCCCAGGTGCGTGCCCTCAAAAATAATTTTGTCTAGGAGGAGTTGGGTCTAGAGCGAGCTCTTGGTCTTGTCAAGGTCCTTGGGCACTTTAGCCTTCCCTTTCCACATGGGGACATAGGCGGGAAGCTTTGTCAGGGGGTGCACAGGCTCAGTTTCCTCTTCCATGCCTTCGTCCTCGTCCTCTTTGATGATAAGGTCCTCCAGGTCTTCTTCTTCTTCGTCGGTCTCTAGGGTGATGGCTTTCCCCTTGCCCTCCATTGACAACTTGGTGCACAGCGGGTTCCACGGGGACACATGTGCGGTAACTATCACTTGTTTATCCTTCTTTGGTCTTGGCGTGTGCCGTGATTTCGAGATTTCTGCCACAATCCCTGCGCCTTTAGGAGTAGCCCCCATAGTCAGGGCCTGCGTGGCCTCTTCAGTGGTCATTTCTGTTATTCCCATAACTTCCTCAGCTGCTGCCATTATGTCTGTCCAGAAATCTATCACTTGCAAACTCAAGGGCTCAATAAACGCTTGGCACAAAACAAATAGGGCTCTGCTCAATGGCTCAATTTGCAAATGACAAAGTGTTGTTTGCTAGGTAGACCCTTGTAATTTATAGCAATTTTTGAATTTGAATTCAACTGTTCCCCCCAAATCCAATTTATTAATGCTCCCTTGGTAGTAGATTTTCACAAATATTGCCCATAAATCACGTCTTAAATGCCTACTGCCCACTCCATTTGGTCTCAAGTCGAGCACGCATCGTGAATAGTGGCTTCAATGGTCACTTTCTGGCCAACCCGCGTGGCAGCACAATCCCCCATGTGTGATCACAAACCTTGTGACTCTTTGCTTCTGTGCATAGCTCCAACATTACACAGCTCTCGGGCAAAATAGTTTATAGTCTCACACTTCCTTTCAACTTCTTGGAGAGCACTAATAGTGTACTTTCCTCAGCTAGTCAGGTGGTCACACCACCCGTGTAAAGTTTCATCCTGTCATCCATCACGATTCCTGGAAAATACCCAACTTTTATTGTTACGGGTGGCATCGCACACTTTATCATCTGCAATGCACTACCTTGGTCAATTCACTTAGTAATGTGTGGTCCAAGCCAAGGCATCATATTGATCAATTCACGGCAATAGGCCTCAAATTTTTCATCGTGATCATGCACATCCTGCCTTATCACCCTGGTCCTTTTACCGAGAAAATATTCCTTTATCCCATCCTCCAGCTTCTTGACTTCCGCATCTACCAGAGTGCTTTTCTTCCTTAATCGTACCCTTTCTTCTTCAGGTTCTTGGAGCCTAGAATTTCCTTGTTTGATTTCTTCTTCCAAGGTTCTGTGAACCGTTGTATCTACCGGTGCTATCATGCATGGTCTAAGATTTTCATGTACTATAGGGGCTTACAATGTTTACTTTATACTCCAGCCCTGGCGGTGCATGCATGGTCCAGTTCTTGCACGCGGTCCTATAAGCCCATAGAACCACTCATATGCGTAGGTCCCAGTCAGTCCGCTTCGCATTGTGGACCTTGTTTAGCGCTTTGCATACTTTGTTAAAGGCTTCTGTGTGGATATCCTTCTGGGAACTTAGTCTTTCCATACTTTGTGGTCCCAATCGATGGGGTCGTTCATGCCATTTCCCACCTCGCTTAACCCATCATATGTAGGCATATCTCTTACCTCTTTTTCTACACAACACATTAACCTCGTCATCATGTTATAGTTGAGCATGGTTACCTCATGTAACCGGTTCTACCATCGTTCTATCTCATCATCAGAATCTAATGTGCAGGAGCTTTCACGCTCCCATGAGATTTAGCCATCCGTGGTTGGATTTACCCATTCTTGCTCCCACGCAGTTATCTTATAGATGCAGTCCAGATCATCGTTGTTGTCATAGTCACACACTAGCTCTGTGTAGCGAGATCCTTCTGTGGGATCTAAATATACCACTACATGTAGAGACTTTTTCTCAAAGATCATCTTGCACTTCTTTAGATTTATCACTCCATTCATGTCAGTGGCCCAATAAATTCCCAATAGCGCAGGATAGGGATTTCTATCATCAACAATATCTATCACTTTGAAATCTGCTAACGCGCTTGCTCCTTCGATATCTACTGTGATTCCCTGCAATCTCCCCATAGGTAGGATATTTTGTTGGTTCAACATTCGCAGTTGGATAGGAGACCATTGTAGCACAGGCCTTCCCATGCGCTCCCATGTCCACTTTAGCAGGATGTACACGTCTGATCCTAAATCTAGAATCAATTGGTCCATCTCATATTCCCCAATTTGCGCGGTCAATCTCATCTTCCTTCTTGTTGGTGTTGTGTGCTTCCCAAGCTTTTGGACTACGTGCGGTTCTCCTGGCACAATCCCAGCGCATCTAGTTATGAGTTCTTGCAGCCCCTTTACAGCCTTGCTGTCATGCAGCAGCTCCGTGCATGTCTCCAAGAGCGTAGTGAGCATCGATGGGTCCATTTCCGGCTCTAGTCTATCTTTACTTCCTGAAGTGGAGGCATCAGCGAAGCTCCTCTTAGCTTCCATGAAGGTCTCCTTAGCGCACTCCAAATCAAATTCTGGATCCTTCGTTGGAGCCTTACAAAGCCATATACTTTCTTCAGGCTGCTTGCCTTTGTCGTCCCCTATCATAATTCCACTATGGAGCATTTATTTATATTAGGGTCTTCCTCGCGTGGCCTAGACTTCATCATTTGTAGGTTTTGAGCGGGCCAGGTTGGAGTGCTCCTTTATCGCATAGCCTCACTATCAATTTGGGACAATCCTTCGTCTCATGATCAAATAACATACAATACAAGCATGATGGTCATGTTGGACTCGTACAATCACGAGAATAATTCCCTGGCCCTCCGCAATTGTAACATATCAATTGTATGCGACCTCTTCCTGGTCCCCCTCCACCTCAGCCTCGTCTGCGCCCCTGAAATCCGATGCGCATCATTCCTACGTTTTCATCGAGGGGTCGTGCTTCGGCCTGAACTCTGTAGGTAGGATTTTGATTCATCATTAGCTCATAACTTCTACAGGTGCACCCATCATGTCCCACTGACCTACAGAAATTACAGAACAACTACTGTGAATTCTACGTATACTTCTGTAATAGGTGGCAGTTATCTGTAGCATGCTTTCCTCCTATCTAACAAATCGCGCACCATAGTGCAAGCACCGCGCTTGGTCCTGCTTTTGCCTCTGGTCTTAGTGGCATTGGCCCTCCTCCCACAAGGTAATTTTCAAACACCAGGAAGTGGTCCTTTTCATGCCCCTGGTCCTTTCATTTTACGCACCATACCTCATCGTGCATCTCTGGGCAGGTTGTCCTATCTTGTTTCAAACTCTGCATCTCAAGGCACAAGTTTTTCAACTACACATGAATCTGCTAAACTCCTATGTTGGGATCTTGTATCAAAGTCTCGTGCAATCTCATCGAAACCTCCAAGGCCTCGGCCTGAGTGCTTAGCCTTTGTTACGAAAGGGTGTTCCATAGATGTGGTGTTAACGATGCTACAAACCATTCGTGGTGTTGCCCATCTATTAACGTCATGTTCACTTTGCGAATTGTGCACTTTAGTCTTTGATCCAACTCCCATGGGGTCTCGCTTGGTAGCATTGTGATTTCCTTGAACCCAATGATCAAATGTGCCTCTGACTTTGGCCTGCTAAATTCTTTGTTTAGCGCAGCTTGGATATCCATGATCCCTACATTCAGATTGTCATTGGAATGCTTAATGTACCAAGTCAGTGCGCGATCCTGCAGAGTGCTAACCAACATTTCCTTATTTATATTGTCATCTGTGACTCCCTGTGTTTCCCATACAGCTTTTATCACGAACCAGAACTCATCCAGATCTTCATTCCCTACTCCGTTGAACACTAGTAGCCATACTGCTTCATGGTGGTGGCAAAGGTCGTATGGGGAAAGACGAGTGTGAAGATGGTGAAACTGGTGGTGGTGTGGGTGGAGGTGGTATGTGTGGAATTCTCTACCTTATCAGATTGATCACACTTCTTGGTGAGACCTTCGCGAGCTCTTCTTTGCCCCCTCGTGGAGGTGAAATCAAGGGGCCAGTTTCTAGTTCTGTGTTACCTTCAT
Organism: Pinus taeda; assembly: GCA_000404065.3. Lineage (NCBI taxonomy): Eukaryota > Viridiplantae > Streptophyta > Pinopsida > Pinales > Pinaceae > Pinus > Pinus taeda. The sequence goes on from APFE030895198.1 coordinate 10,719, forward strand.
TTCTGTAGATTCTCCCACTTCGCATAGCCCCAAACATCAATTTATTTGCATAACCCGTTTTTCACATAGTAGAATTTTAATCCAAGTGTTCAAAGATTTAACGTACTTACCTGGAAATCCTTTGAGGAAGCATCGTTCTGCCTCGCTATAGCTAACTGAAGTATCTACCTCGAATTTGGTGAAGAATCCTCCTATGATTCGATTGAGCTAGTGATCAACAGTGCGTGCAATCTTATCTTCCGATACTTCCAGTATGCGCACTAATTCTGGAGTCCACACAATAGGTCTGTCAAGTTTACATCTTCCTTGGCTATCTGCTAGCTTCTCTATCCACTCGTATAACTCATTGGGGAAGGATGCAAAGAAAATTTCATGGATCTCTATATATAAGTAATAGTCTAACCACTCTTCCTTTGATAGTCATGGATTCCTGTTTTCCTACGTTACGAATTCGTGAATCCTCCTGTCCAAACAATCTTAATTCCTTTCTTTGTCGAATTCCAACAATACGACATCAAACATCTCTATGTAGATCCTGGTCCCAGCAATGGAACCATTTGTTGGCTTGTTGGGGCCTGACTCAGGTTCAGAGTTAATTAGCCAAACAAATCCCTATACTATTGGCCCTTTCGGTAACAATCTGTGGAGCGTGAACTGAGGTCTCACATGAATTAGTATGGGAGGGTGCTAGAACCAGGTTTCTGCACCCTTCAAATGTCTGAGAGGTTCGACTAGTCCCACTATTTGTCCCTGCATGTAGGTCACTTTGTGCACTTCCCTGTTCCTCACGCCCTCATACACTACCTTCGTGTAGCCCTAACCAGGGTTTGTGGAGCTTTCGCGCTGCTAGAGCCGTGCTTTGCACTATTACCTGAGATCTTACTTATCTTCCTATACCAATTAATTACCTTCGCGTACTTGTATGTCTTACGTTATAATTAGTTATACAAAACATTCATATAAGTTCACACATCAAATAAACAATATACTTGCAAATTATACCCAATAATATATTAAAACAGGAAAAGATGCACATAAATATGGTAAAATTCTCTTTATTAATTCTTCCAATGGTTATCGACTTGACCTGCCCTACACACTCAGTTGCAGGGGTCCACGCACTTAGCTGCGAACTACGAGGCCTCTGCGCACTCAACTGCAGAGCCTTCCCCTACTCTACAACCCAAAGACTCACTTTACACTTTTACTCAATCACTTAGACTTCTCATGCTCCTCTGCCCTACTTAGAGCCCCGCTCTATTTATACAAGGTAGGTCTATTAAGCTGACCTTACATTACAAAATGAGGGCGGGCAACCCTCTGACTCTATCATAATTTTGCACTATGTGGCCACAATTCACAGAGATTTTACAAAAAGATTTGGTCAAAACTTGGGCTTTACACACAAAAACATGTCTTGGGGGGATTCCATGCCCAACATGAATCTAAGAGGATTTGTACAGTTATCAACATCTGGTTATCTGTTTTCCTCTCTCTTTATGACAAACTTCTTGTCTTCAGTCAATGATGCCTTGATGGAAAATATGTTTTGTTCAAAGTGAGTCTTGGTGAAAACACAATGCTTGCACTCTAACTAGTACCACCTACTCTAATCAGTTCTTTTGGGTTAACCCTTGTCAGCTCAGTCAAGTAGAGTAAGGTGAGTGGGGAAAACCTTAAAAAGTATGTTAGAGGTATACATAACATACTTCTCTGAAGGAATAACTTCTCCTACACTAAATAAGTCGGGATCCCTCTTTTGCCTCTGAAATAAATAAGTGCCTATACATAGTTCTTAAAAAAAAATGAAAAATGAATAAGGCGAAAGAAGAGAAATCCTTCCTATGTAGAGAGGTGATGAAAGTAACTCCATTGGGGTACTGACCAAGCTCGCTGGCAACAAAGCAATGCTTGTGTTCCTTCGTGACTCCACCAGGGTACCGTCCAGGCCTGCTGGAAGTAGGGGAATACCAGAGATGAAACTTAAACTCTAACAATTATTGTTGAAAATGCAACAAGATGATGGAGCTTAGTGAAAAGAAGTCGCCTTCACTAAGTGGGCCCGCAGGCTATTTTTGGCACAAAGTCTATTTTTAGACTATGTCTATTTTTAGAAATATGGATCATGGTCTATGAGTTGCAGGATGCTATTTATGGATGATTGATCATGTTGGGAAAAATAGATGGACTTCTATTTTTGATTCACAGCGGAGTGATCAGAGTCTATTTTTAGACTGCCAGGCTAAAAATAGAAACAGTCAAATATTATTAGCCCTTAGCAATATTTGGACTCTAAACATTATCTTATTCTCTTCGAGCACTTCAGTTCGAGCTACGGATGTGGCACATGTAGCTGACGAAAGGAATCATGTAGTTTCTTATGTGTTAGTTGAGCTATTGCATGGAGGACTTCAGTTAGAACTCATGCATGTGAGTT
>APFE030895198.1:13619-26407 GCA_000404065.3 Pinus taeda
TTATTAACTCATGAATCAACTAAGGAATACATCAGTTAACTCAGTGCATGGACAGTTCAGTGGAGACAAGTGTTAGAGATGAGTGAAAGGGAAAGATAGCTGTCAGTTGTGACTATAGTTGTGCATGTGATTTGCACAATCAGTGGATTGAGTTTGCCAATGAGGATTACATAGTGTTACACAAGGGAAATACGAGTTTGGATCAGCCATTCTCATTCTATTCTCATGCAGGTATTGCGTAGTGGAGGCAGGTAAGCAGTGGAGGAGATTTGAGCCAGTGATTGATTCAGATCTGAGCTAGTTTGTGTGTAACAAGTGGAGATAGTACTGAGTACTTGTGAGGAGTATTATACTATGTATTGTTACATTTTCTCAATCAATATAATATACAGATAGTTGGGGGTTTTCAGCTTTATGCTTTCCCCGGGTACATACTGTGTTGATATGTGCGATTGATGTTTCAATGTGCACATGCGATTGTTTCTTTAATACTGCAAATTGATGATCAACGTAGAGGAGGTTATGTATTATGAATGATTCCACAAATAGTGTATAATCAGGATAATCTCTATGAATAAGTGTCATATTATTCAAATTTCTACAATTATATTACTTGTGCACCAATATAACCCTCATCCCCAATCGAAATAACTAAGTTGACTTGGCTTGGAATGTGTGCTGACTAATCAAGAGAATGGTAGGGACTACATCTTTCACACAAGCTAGTGTGGAAGCCATCATGATCAATGAATCAAACAATACTTTTGGAAGGAATAGACTCGCTTCTCATGGAACAAGGTCCATTCAGAGAGCTGGAGCTCTACCTGTGTGTTGCCAAGTGTTGTAACGACTACAACAACCCTTCAAAATTTTGGCTCTCATGCAAATTTCGAAGCCTACCTCGGATCCTGAGATTGATTATCCTTGGTCACTTGTTGGTAAGTCGATGATTTCAAGCTCCCCTCCTTGATCTGAAGAGTTGTTTGTGTTCTCTCTTTATGCATCATGTGTCATTTTCAGGAATAGGGGTTGTTTTTTGTTATGCAAAGGGAATGTTGTCTTGATTCAAGGGAATTTTGTGCATATGAGTGGTCATCATCACATAGACATCTTTCACACTCACCTCATGCACTCTTGTCACAAAGGTTGTTGCATCAAGCAAAGTATGTCTTATGCATTCTGCATGGTCTACGTTGTGTTACTAAGTGTCCGTGTGTGATCATAGTCAATTCCTAACATGTTTACATATGTTTCACTGATCTCACACTTTGCCATTTTCCTTAGCAACCTAGCCTCATGCAGCTTCGCTGAACTATGTGATTTTCTTCTGCAACCATCAAGCTTCCTCCCTTGCCTACTAAAACCTCGTAGTGTGCAGAGACACCAACCTCACCTGCCTACTAAAAACCCATGGCTTCAAAGACCCTAGCCAGCACTGCTCTCCAAAAATGTGTAGAGCAGTCAAGAAGCCAGCACTGCTCTATGGAAATGTGAAAAGCAGTCCAACTGGATTGCACTCAGAAATTACACAGAGGTGTCCTCCCAGGGCCCCTGTCCTGTAGCAGTGTCCTGAGCCTCAAAACTTCGCAGTGTTGTCCAAGTTGTCTTGTCTGACTTGCATGCACAAAACTATGCACACGGGCCTCCTAGGGCCTCATTCTAGAAGTAGTCATTGTTAACTAAAATTCCACAAATCTACCTCTCAGTGACTACAGGAAAAGATGACATGCTGAAATTGCCTCCAAGGAGTTGAGGAGAAGGACCAAGGAACTGAGTAATGGAAAATATCAGGACCGCATGCAAACTTTTTCGAATGCATGATCAACTTGAGGGTAAATATGGTAAGTAAGGAACATCTTTTGAAGTACACCTCTTAATTGAGTTTGCAAGACTTCTTGTCATTGTCATATCACCCTGTCCTCAACAACATGCATGTGCGCAAACACAAAAATCATCTTATGTGTTTCTTCCTCATGTCTTTCTTCTTTTTCACTTGTTCAACCAACTATTGTCTTCTGCATGTTGATTAAAATTGCATGCTTGCGACCTCGTTTTGGTGATGTTGAAGGTTGTGTTTGAGTTGTGTTCTCCATGTACACATCTATTACACTCACACACAATGTTGCATGCACTGTTGCACAAGCATCATCACGGTCATTTAACGATCTATCACAAGTGTCACGCTCATCGCTCGCATCGTCAATCAATCACACTGAGTATATGTTGTCTTGATGGTTTGAGGTGTCTTGCCATTGAGTCATGTTGAGTGTGTGTTCGGAAGTTCATGTATGCACAAGTTCACTCACTCACACACTTAGTCATTTTGATGAAATTGATCACCCTCCAACAGCTAGACCTTCGATGAGATGCATTGTGCAGTTTCAGCCCTCAGTGATCATGTACCGCTGCCTAGAATTGTGCAGAGCTTGAGGTTGTCTCCCAGGCAGCCTGCACTGCACAATCCTGGAATCAACCAGACTAACTATCACCTGGAATAGCGCAAAAGTTGCTCAGTAAGACATTTCAATATGTGTTGCCCGCAAGCACATCAACCAAGCCTCCATCTAGTCAACCAAAGAGTTTAACTGGGCAATGACCCCAGGACTCACTCCACTAAAAAATTGCACAAAAGTTGAAAAGTGTGCCTACTCCGCTAACTAAAGAAACTACGCAAACATGCCAGAAATACACCCTGTGTCCATCACTGTCTCCCTCAACATTGTGCAATTTTTCCAGCCAGTCACCCAGACAGTTGGCGTGATGCTCACCCAGAAAACTACAAAGTTTTCATGAGCAGTCTCCTAGCTGCCCAACATCCCACTCAGATCAAAAACTGCGATGGGATGTTTAGTAGTCTAGCCTCCCAGCAATTGCAAATTTTTTCTAGAAGCACTCCTGTAGCCCACTCCTAACTCCCTAAAAAAATTATGCATTTTTTCCCAGCAAGCCTCCTGCAGCCCACTACCAGCTTACCAGAGAGATTGTACAGTTTTTGCTGCCAACCCCCTCTGTTGTTTGCATTTCTTCCCTTAAATACTTGCGCAAATATTCCTGCCAGCCAAGCTAGATCCCGCGGACAATCACTATTTATCCGAATTTTCCATCTCAATCTCCCAGTGACTTCTATGCAATTTTCACCAGCAGTGCCAAGAGCCCGCATCCCAGCTTGAAATATGCCTTGCACAGTTTTAGAGCCTTGTCCTCTCTCCCGGCCACCTGCATCTGAAAGTGAACGATAATGCATCATGGTAGAGTAGGATATTTCTAGATTTGATGTTGTCTTGTCATGAGCGATTACAGATGCAAGTACATGGATGAGACATGACGTGATGACGAATGGACGAATGAGGAATGCATGCGAGGAGATTTGTTTGCAAACATATGAACAAGGAATCCATAAGAAGATATTGCTTCACTAATAGATGAACAAGGAATGCATGCTAGGAGATTTTTTCATGAACGGATGAACACATGAAGCATGTCAAAGTACAAGCGAAGGAGGAACATGCACGTGCAAACATCAAGCAAACACCAAGAACATCAAGACTTCACACACCTTGCCATGCGGAGATGAAGCTATGATACACCAAGAGCACATCCATCACTTAGCAGAACTGCAGCTCGACATGGACACCACGAACAGCATGAACATATCAACATTGTCGTGTTGAGTCGTGTCATGAGTCATCTCAGCCAAATCACTATTGTGGGCCATACTATTGTAATCAATGTAATGTAACGTGGAAGTCCAAGAGACCCACATGTAAAGTTGAAGAGTCATGTAAGTCAAATTTTCATGAGGGAAGTTGAATAATCACAAGGGTCAATTTCACCCTTGGATATAAATACCCCTCATTTGTACATGCAAAAGACTTTTTCACCTTGGCTCCTCCCTCATAACCTTGAGAGTCTGTAGTCCTTTCTTTGAGGAGCAAGTAGTGGCTCCAAAGCCCCTCTTATAGGGTTAGTGATGTATGGTGTACCAATGTGTCTTGGAACTTTCTCTTAATTCAGAAGCTTGATAACAGGCCAACACATTTTCACAAATGTATTGTAATTGTTTGTAAGACTAATCTTGGAACACTTGTAATGCATGTTTCTTTAACCTGTGTTAAAACAGTTGAACTATTTCAGTTGATATAATACAATGTTTATGAAAATGTGTTGCATAAGTTGTTAATGTTGTCTTGCCCACATGGGCTCCCTCACCGGGCATCAGAAAAAAAACTTTCCCATAAACTTGTTATAACGACTGTCACACTCGCACGGACTACTTCATTGAGTGTTGTACGTGTTATCCCTTCTTGTGTGTTTGTGACTGACGCATCTGTGTGGACTACTCTGCCAGAAGTTGTGCATGTCTTGTTGTGTTTTTTGTCTCTAACATAGGTGGGACTCTTCCTTTTCGACTGGAGACTCACTTCCACCCTCTCCCTTTGCGGTGAAAGAACATTGACACAAGTAAAACTAGCACTCACCAGGCACGCAGACCTCGTTGTTTGAAGAAAAAGCAGACCACTCTCATGTGCTGACAAGTAAGAGCTAAGGAAAACCTTTAAGACAATGGTAACTAGGCCATCATACCAAATGGGACTCCTACACCAAACGGTGTGAGGTCTAGTTGGAACTTCATATTTGGGAGATCCCTTGAATGTTAGTGGGTCCAACACCATCAACACCTACAAGAATTCAATTTGGAATTTGCTAATGCTAAATCAAAGAAATCACTAGTTTTCGCTGAGTTGATTTGTGACCTTCCTTTTGCAACAAAGTCTATTGCATCTGATGGGATGATTCATGAAGAAACTTTCTTCGTCATCAGTATTGTCAATTGATGGTATGGAGATATCATTACCTATCTCTAAACCCAAACTTTTTGACAAGATTGATCCATCTTTGGACGTCGACGCATATGACATCAGTCTTAACCTTATCGAATTATTGGGGATACTTTGTACCGTGTTGGTGTTGATTCCATCCTTCATCGATGTTTAACACTTGAAGAAGCTAAGAGAGTCCTAAATGACTGTCACTCTAGGTCCTGTGGTGGTCACATGTCAGGATATGCTACAACTCAAAAAATCCTTCGAGTCGGTTATTTCTAGCCTTTGATCTTCAAAGATTGCATTTTAGCAGTCCAAAAATGTCATGCCTGCTAGATTTATAACCGCAAAAAGTGCGCCCCACTCACTCCCTTGCACCCAGTTGTTACCATCGATCCCTTTGCAAAATGGGGTATTAACTTCCCTAAATGTAACCCTAGCTCAGTCGGGGGGCATGGTAATATCATCGTCATCGTCAATTATTTCACTAAATGGGCCGATGTGATGCCCACATATGATGCTAACGGTAAATTTGTAGTTCAATTCCTTTTTAATCACATCATAGCTCAATTTGGTGTCCCTCAAGCCATCATCACTAACCATGGCTCTCATTTTCAAAATTATATGATGACAAAGCTTACTTCTCAGTTGGATCTACATCACGACAGCTCAACTCCTTACTATCCATAGGCCAACGACCAAGTTGACGCGGTCAACAAAGTCTTGGTTAATTTTCTTCAACGCACTATTGGGATGCATAAACGAAATTGGCACCTTATGCTATTTTCAGTTCTGTAGGCATACTGAATTGTAGCTAAGACAACAACTGGATTCACACCCTTTCAATTGGTGTATGGTCGAGAGGAAACCCTTCTGATTGAATGTGAGATTCCTTCATTAAAACTAGTTTTTGAATTACTTCCTGGCACTTCACTGGAGCAGGAACGATTACTTTACCTCGAAATGATTGATGAAACTTGTCGTATTGTTGCATTAGTAATTCAAGCTAAAAAGAAACGGTTTAAAGCACAATACTATAAAATGGTTACTCCCTGTGTTTTTTTTTAAGGTGACTTGGTCTTATTATATGATCAAGCCAATGATAAATTGGGATCTGGAAAATTCGAACGAATGTGGCATGGGCCTTACATTGTTAAACGCGTATTACAGAAATGTGCCTATGAGTTGGTTGACTATGAAGGAAATCAATTGGCTCAGCCTCGAAATAGGCTTTACCTCAAGAAGTATTATGTGCGATTTTGTGTAAATACTTTGTACATTAGTGTGATTCATTAGTGTGCAGTTTGGTTTTGGTGTGTTTGTTTTCTTTTGAAAATGTGTTTTCCTCTGCTTACCGTATCTTCTACTTGGTTTGTAGATGTCATCAAACCTTTATGTCGGTTTCACTGATGGTTCTTGTCATAGTACACAAAATCTATCCTCTGTTGCATGGGAAATCTATGACCCTAATGGTGAGTTAGTGAATTTACAAGGCATATGTTTAGGTTGTACTACTAATAACATTCTCTGATATAGTGTGGTTATCGAGCTTTTGTCATAAGCCATTTCTCTTGGCATTAGAGAGTTAGTTGTTAATCTTGATTCAAATCTCACTGCACTACAACTTAACAGACAATATTCAATTAGAAACCCTTAGATTTTGAGAATATATTTGTGAGTTCATCTCTTGGAACAAAACTTTGATTATATCACTTATCAACATATTCTGAGATGTTTGAACACATTTACAGATACATTTGCTAATTATGTATTAGATAGACATCTACAACATATGTAAAACAAACCATCACATAGTGGACATAATAGGAAAACATGTATATATCATATATATATAATATATATATAGATATAATATATATATAATATATATATATAGGGAGAAGAGAGAGAGAGAGAGAGAGAGAGTTTGCAAAATTTTTATTACATCGAAATGTCAAAAATTGTGTTCTAAGACACATGGCTTCTCAAGCCTACATAAGTGTGCAAAATAAAGACTAGAGATGGCTATCTAACCACATGGTGCTCATGGTAGCATGAAACAACTCTAATGACTCGATTTAGCAACCGACACAGTATGGTGGGCACCCCTACAGTATGCCTTTGATATCATAGTGGAACCTCATCAATCGATGCATATCTAGAATGCCCTTTGTTAAGGTTTCCAGGTTTCATTCAACCCCCACGATTGGGTCAGGTCCCTCATCATAGGGAGCATCCTCTATCTGGCATGTCACTCGCCTGGCTATCGGAGAAACCCATGGAGGTCTCTCTGGTTCAACATCGTCAAAAATGACAAGTGTCAAATCTCAATACATGTATATATAAAAAATAAATAAATAAATAAATAATAATAATAATAATAATAATTAAAATCTTGAAAAGCTTTAAAAATTAGATTTTTACCTGCATTGGTCCACTGTGTACCAGGTGGAAGTAGAAGGTTGATATCTCCCTAGGAATCCATACCTGAGTACGCCCAATCATTTACCATGATTAGTTGTTGTCGCAACCATCCAAAAAATGTTGGGGAAATTACATTCATTGACCACCTCCCTGTCGAGGAATCAGCTCACCCCACCTCAGTAACTGTGGATCTCTGGGCGCTGGTGCATCCACTTCTATCCACTGACATCAAAACAATGGTACACATTCCAAGAAGAACGTCACCATGATGGATCCATAACCAAATTTTTTCAGCTTTCCTAACTTTCATTTCGTGAGTTGGCTCTTCATGTTGGCCAACAATCCCTCACACCAGTAAAAAAAATTATGGGGCTTAGACAATCAATGGCGTACTAGAAATGAGACTTTGTTTCTTCTTGCAAAGCATGAGCCCCAACTATTCAAGCCATAGTATGGATAATTATTCTTATCAGAAGATTGGTGGTGGTCTTTATGTCTATCTTCCCACTTTGAGTTTTCCGAGTGCCTGGGAAATTCCTTGCAATCAGCATATATATGACCTTCCCCTCTAGTACGAGAATCGAATAGCTGAATCCATTGTCCCCTTTAGGACAAACTCATAATGAAATAGATGTATGCAACACCTATCTCAAGTTCTTGGTTCCAAATCATAAATAGTTGGTGATCCACATCCCACCAACCAATAAAATGTTGCAGTAACTCAACCTGGCTCCTAATCCTAGGAATCCATAAGAATTTCAGTAACCCACATTCTCGAACGGCATCAATGCAATTTGGGTCCTGGGCTACTTGATGGTCTTCAACTTTGTGTCCTCTTTCTTTCCATTCGATCACCATAAAACAACATTTCATGAGTTTCTATGGAAACAAATCATTAAACATGGAGGATTTTCCAAAAATTTCGAAACTTTGCACTAGTGCGTTTGTCTGTATATTTTTTTCCCTTCTAACATGCTACCACAGTTGGCCATAGGGTGAGCAGTGTGGGTTCGATGGGTAAAAATTGTGTTGGTCACCCTCAACATAAAATTTTGTTAATCCCTCCTCACAACCTAATCTATGGATGAAAATGCATGAAATTACAACCAAATTGAAAGGAAGGGACACATCTCTTACCTGCAATGAATGACTTGATGAATGTTGTCTGAGATTGATTATACTTGTTGCCTAAAGATCGAGGTAAAATAGGGTAAAAATGCTCTTTGATTTGAAAAATGGTAAAATGGTAAAAATGATTTACTATTTTGAGCTTTTATAAGTTTTAAATGACATTTTTACCAAATTAGGGCATATTTTACTCCTATTTTAATATTATTTCTCGAAAACCGGGAATGCGTGTTTACTTGTGTAGTGACAGGTCATAGATACTTGGTGATGGCAATTAATTATGACTGATTCAACGAGTTTTATTTTATCACTTTTTTGGACTTGTTAAAAATAAACAAAAAAACGACCCCATGGAGTTGTTTTAAGCTCTTTTCTGACTCTCAAAACATGAAAAGATCATCAAGTACTTGTCGTTTCGAACCCATTAGAGTAAATGAAATGACGTCTACTCAGTATAGGTTTAACCCTTTTCTAAACTAGGATAGACTATTGTACGAAAAAGGAATACCTTAGTCAAACATGACTAAGCAGTTCTCTTGGATATCATTTTCTACCTTTTCGGATTCAAGAGACTATTTACGAAAAGGGACCTTTGGATTTTTGGTTTTCACCTCTTTTTAAACTCTTTAAACATGAAAAAGATGTCGAGTGTCCCCTCCATCAGAATTGTAAAACCTAAACGATGCAGGACTTGCCGCCATGATGAGACTGAATTCCTCCTTCCCAGGACTCGTGAAACTTACTAGGATGGATTCATTCAAAGGATGAACTTATATGGAAAGCATATTCTATCGCCTTCAAGCTTAAGATCACAAATAATGGGGTACTCACTAGAAATAGTGGGGGGAAAATGAAAGAAAAAATGTCTTGTATTTTGTGTAAAGGCAACATGTCACTCTTGAACATGACACTTATTTATTGCTCATGTCGGGTTTGGGTTATCCTCACTTCATCACGTGCCTTCTTGGGTTTGGGAATTCCATTTTTCCTCTCATCTAATTATACTGCTTTATCATCATGACCTCTGATCGTATGTGGTGTCAAACGATGCCAAACTCTGAAGTCGTGTCGTCGATATGTTCAAGAGAATTCCTATCTCCAGTTTTTACTGCTTATACACTGTCTGAATTTCTACCACAGTCCTGAATCAAACTTACCTATTCTATTATATCCTTCATTTTGTGTCGATGATGTGGGATACATTATGGCCCTCCTTCAACGGATCACTTCCTATCGACTTCAGCTCATTATCCAAGAAGACGATCTAGAAACTCCCTTCCAGTACCTTGGAGCTTGCATGCCTCAATGGCAAGTTCTTTACATTCGAAGATAGGTTTACATCATTGGCCTTTGATCGAATGATTCTAAGGGTGTTCGACTTCAGCTTCATTATTCACACTCGTGGATTGTGCTGATTGTACCTTGAGAGCCATTGTCATTATTAGTGGTTTCTCTCGTGCCAGTTAATGGTTTACATAATTGACCAGTAATCAAGTGGTTTTCTATTATGTTTGACTTCGAAACATCTAATCACATGCTATAATTCATACATTAATTGGATCTAGACAAAGCTCAAGACCCTAGATTCTATCTGATAAAATGTTGGGTCCCTATAATACTAGTGATTACCCCATTACTATGGTAGTTGTACCCCTTATTAATATTGTTGTGCCCCTATTGCCCCCATATTGTTATTATTGTGCCCCATAGAATCCCTCTATTGTTATTTTGTGGCTTATTATTTTATGTTAGGTCAGATGTGTTAATTTGACTCCTTAACAGACTCCTATATATATAAAGGAGGTTTTGTCATTTATATCATCCAGAAGTTGTTCATTTATGTAATGTAAAGGAGTTGCCCCTCGAAGAGGCTTAAAATTCTAAGGTGTTGATCTCTCTTTTCTATAATTTTCTTGAGCTGGGTTTCATAACAAATTGTATCAGAGCCAAGTTCGTAGAGGTTTCGCAGTCTCCAAACTGATGGTCGTGGGAATTCACTATGAGATTTTTTTGCGCACATTCAGAATCAAAAGAAAAACCTCATTTGAAAGGAAGACATGCGTTCTGCAGATGGGTCTGGAATTTCAGAACTTTTCCGCTAATATTTACGGAGATTATTATCTGATGGAAGTTTGGTCCGTTTTTCGGCAAACTCTCTGAATTACATTCCAAACATACGTGAATTGGAAAATAGTCATGCAACTTCTCTCTAAAGCATCGGATTGCAATTTCGCAAAAAGGTACAGAAAATGGGGACAGAATGTAGTTACTTCTAATATTTTCAGAAGCTAGAGGTCCAAATCGTGACACGTGGCACTTCATACAAGTTCGCTCTTCTGAAAAGGTCTATAATCAGGTCACTGTGGGAGATTTGGCATAACTCTTCATTGGAGAATCCAATTGGGATCAAACTAGTGGCATTGGAAAGAGGACACAGAGGGCTACCACAGGTTGCAATTTCAAAACTAGATGTTTTGAAATTACAAAGATACATTAGAGGCAATATCAATCTCCTACAAAGAAAAAAAAAGTGTGTAGATTTTTTTAAATTTTTGCTTAAGATTGGTTTGAAAATTTATTTTGAAAGAATTCAAAGGGCTAGTAGAGAATTATTATCAGTAACTGATGTCCCGAGGAAAGAAAATGCAAACACCTAGTAAGGAACCTGAAAGCTCTAGCATGACTCATGAAGAAGAGGAAGAAATGCTACATGATATATCAAAATTACAAGACCAAGTGCAAAAATGTCAGCCTCACAAAAGCTAACAGAAGCTAAGATAAATGGCATGGAATCTAAGATAAGGGCGTTGGCTAAGATTTGGAGATTGGAAGAAGAATTTAAGACAGAATGGACGGAAGGAATATTAATTTGAATAAGTTGCTACAAGAAAATGTCACTAGGGGTCTGAAGAGTAGTAAGGAACTCATGATTGAGAACAAAAGAATGTTAATCATATTTCCATAGACTACTATGTGGGATCGAACCCATTCATATTCCAAAAAGTCGATATGAGGAAGTTTGATGGCAGGATCCCGACACATGGGATCATTAACAAAGGAGCAATTTTTTGATCTCAATAATGTGGACACACAAAGGTACGCTATTGGCAACTTTATATTTGGACCAAATTCAGTTTGTATGGTATCAATGGGCTTCTCTTGCTCTTTTTAAAAAATTTATCACTTGGGCAATTTTTACGGAAGAATGGATAGCACATTATGAGGATACAAAAAGCAACACTTTTTTTAGCCAATTGATAAGTCTCAAACAAAAGGGTTCAATAATGGAGCACATTGAGGAGTTCCAAAAATTGAACATAAGGGTAAAAGATATTCCAGAGGAGCATAGGATTGATGTGTTCATAGGGTCTTTAAAGGAAAATATCCAACATGATGTTCGCCTTTGGGAACCTGATTCATTAGAGAAGGCATTCAGGTTAGCAAGAAAAATGGAAAGCAAAATTATGGCAACCAAGAAGCATAGCACTCACAACATTAAAGACGGAAGTTTTTTTGCCCCTAGTCTTCCACAACCTATAAGGTTGACACCACAACAATTGGAAGAAAAAAGAGCAAAAGGGCTTTGTTACAGTTGTGATAGCAAATACACTAAAGTTCATAAGTGTCTTGAGAATAAATTATTCTACATAGATTGTGAAGAGGAAGAAGAAAAGGAGCAAGAAAGGTCAAAAGAAGAGGATATACTCCAGGAACAAAGCCTAGATTAAGAACAAATGAATCCGACCATATCTTGTAATTCATTGGTGGGAATTACCACTCCTCAAACCATCAAGATAGAAGGACAAATCAAGAAGAAAAAGGTAATAGTGTTGATTGATTCAGGAAGCACCCACAATTTTATTCATTGTAAGGTAGCAAAAGAATTGAACTGCTTCCTATATCCAGCACCAGAGTGTCAAGTGATGATTGCAAATGGAGGAAAAATAAATTTTTCTGGAAAGTGCCATAATATCAAGCTATCCATGGGAGAATATGTATTGACTAGCCCAATTCTTTCCATTCCAATGGGAGGTGTTGATGTTGTACTTGGAGTCAAATGGCTACAATCCTTGGGTACAATAGCTTTTAATTTTCAAGAAATTTTCATCAAATTTTCTATAGAAAGAAAGGAAGTTGAATTAAGGGGTATTGCAGGGAAACCAGGAAAGATAATCAGCTCTAATGGTATGACAAAGCTTCTAAAAAAGGAGCAAAGAGGTGTAATTGCACAATTTTGTTCGCTAGATGTTTCCACATCAGAATCATCTATTTATCCAGATCTCCAAAAAGTCCTGGACAATCATTCCAAGGTATTTGAGACTCCTAAAGGTCTCCCACCTATCCTTGATCATGATCATACTATTCATCTGATTCCAGGAAGTGTTCCTCCAAACATCAGGCCGTACAGATATC
>APFE030895199.1:2252-16242 GCA_000404065.3 Pinus taeda
ATTACGGCGGGAGTATGGGTAAGTTTTTTAATATAAGTTTAAAAAAAAAAAACGTTGACCAATTTTTGTTAACGCACGGGGATTGTAATATGTGCATTATGCAATTGCACATAAAAAAGTGAATTTGGCCCTGCAGCACTGGTTAACAAAACGAGCGACCCCAGCATTGTAAAAAAAAAAGGGAGAAGGGAATGTAATGTGAATTTTATGGTATTGCACACGAGGAGAAGAGTGTGTGGGCTCGCAGCAGCCATTAAAAGGAAACCAGGGATTGTCATGTAAAATAGCATAAGGTGAGAATAAAAACAGGGTCCGCAGCACCTGTAAAAACCAACGAAGAAAAATCAGAGGGACGCACATATATGCATAAATATTTTTGGGGTTTGAAATGAAAATATTTTTTTATGCAGCAGAGTAAAATGTTTTTCTTTGTAATGTAAAAAGTAAAAGAATGCACAGCAGTGCAGAGGAGGCAGGAGTTGAAAAAGTGAAATAAGAAAACCAGGGGCAAGCTCAAAACCATGAGTTGTTTCACACAGAAGTGAAAAGGTAAATGTGTAAATCCCTGTAAGTTTTGTTTTCACACAGCAGTGAATGTAAATGAAATATTTACACAGTGGTGTAAAATTTCATAGGAGGCAGAGTAAATCTTGTAAAATGTCTTGGTGAATCCCTCTGAGTGAAAGAGGATGAATATGTCTCTGTAAATTCTCAGGTGAAAACAGAGTTTTGGTTTAATGTTGTTTTTGGTAAATCCCTCACAGCAAAGAGGATGAATATGTATTATAGTGTTTATTTTAATGAATGGAAATCTTTTATGGTGGTGAAATACTCTGTTCTCAGCTATTTTAAAAGGGTCCTCTGTGTAAAAGATCCTGGAGCCAAGGAAACAGAGCATAGTCTCTGTGTTTTTATTTTTGTGGTTTTGGTATTTTCCCATCCCAAGCAAAAAAATAAATACCCAACATACCCAAAAAAAATATCTGCTGTTATTCTATGCTGGATAGTATATTACCACACAAACATAAAGCAATAAAAAGCTAACAATACAGTTTATTTTTTCCAGATGAAAAAGCATAATTATATTTATATAAGTATAAACAGAGCATTATCTACAAAGACTTGAGAGGATATGTCTCATATAGTTCATACTAAGGAGAGAGATAGCGATATCCTGCCACATAAACCAAATCAAAAGTTAAACGGGCGGCCATTCACATGCCGCCAGCCATGAGAGAATTAAGTCTAAATAAATTTAACAGAGCCAAAACGATGGCGAGAATAAGCCAGCATAACCCAGAACCAAGAGGCCCAAAACCTGGAGAAACTGAGGCCAAAGCTTGTCGAGACCTTTAAATGATAAGAGAAAGATAAAAACAGGCCATGGATTGAAACGCCGTGAGAGGCATGAGAGTCACCAAAACACAGAGAGCCAAACATGCTGCAACCAGCATGTGGACATAGAAAGCACATATGAAAAAAACCTGCATGCACTGGATCAGCACAAAAGCGAATGGAACCCATCATCTGTCATAAGGAAAACCTAGATCATGCATGAAACAAAACCAAAAAAAGAGAGCAAGCAAAAACAAGGATTAGAAATCAGGAGGGAAAAATTCCTGAATGGAGAAGACTCTATCCTCAAAATAACCCTGTAAGGACCACAAGCCTGGATCCACCCTAAGACCATATTTAGACAACTCATCTGCAACCTGGTTAAAGTCCCTCTTGATATGTTGAATAGACATCTCTTCAGACCTGTTCCATAGAAAATTAATCCTCTCAATCCAGCCAGAGAGCTGCGGATTTTTTATGCTATTCTTTCCACAGATACCTTCAACCAAGACCTTAGAATCACCAAAGATGGAAACATCTTGAAGATCCAGAAAGATACCTTCAACCAAGACCTTAGAATCACCAAAGATGGAAACATCTTGAAGATCCAGAAAAAAAACAGAACTGAAGAAGGCCCGCAAGGGCCATAGCTTCCGCCTTAGTGTTTGAACCCCTACTTCCATTCCAGAACAGATGAAAATGACATATTTCATTGACCACAATAAAAACCCCACAGCGACAATGGCCCTCCTGCTCAGCCCCATCGAAAAAAGCCCTCAAAAAGACAGACAAGTCCGGCTGAGTCAAACTTTCATTGGAGCCATTGAAGAGCGTTGCGGAATTGATTCATAAATAAAAAAGATGGAAGATAAAATTTCCAAGAACTGTGGAATTGATTTATAAATAAAAGAGAGAAGATAAAATTTCCAAGAACTGGGGACCCTCCCGTTAAAAACAATATTATTGCGCCATATCCAAATGCACCAAACCGCAATGATGAAGATTGATCTCGAGGACTTCTTTTGAATGTAACACTTCTCTCAATAATGCTTCAGGTATTCTCATGTTATTGATATATAAACTGTATTGAGAGAACAATACAGTTTATATATCAATAACGTGAGAATACCTGAAGCATTATTGAGAGAAAGCTGCAATTCCTCGCCGTTGTCGAATATGTTGACGTTGTTATAACCCCATGTTATATCTTATATCTATATCATTGTAAAAGTTTGCATGGACAGTACTGCATATTATAGCAATCATAAGAATTAGATGGAGATAGCCAGATAGATTTGGAGCCTCCATTGATGATATATTGTTGGATAGGTATTGAGGATACAACACTGGCAGACTAATCTAATTGACTGCCTATTTGATTTGGGTTTGCAACAGAATGAATAAGGATTGAAGAACTTGTTTGCAGATGGGTTATGTCTGGAAAATTATATAGGAAGGGTATAGGTGTAATTGTTTTGTAGGCTGTTGAAATCATGAACATATCTGAAAGGAATCAAATATACATTAAAAATTATAATCCAGCTAGGCAGGGTAGGTTGTCACGCCGTTTAGCCCAGGACGACTCTCGCTCATGAACCATGCAGGGGAGGCTTTGATTGTGACTGTGCGGATAGGTAGTCGATATTTGGGAACGATCAACAGAAATCAAATATACATTAAAAATTGCAACCGGCGTACAAGTGATTGGGTGTGACGCGGTTTATTCCTAGATGTCTCCCACTCATCAATCAGTACTGTTTCCAGGCCAAGGCTCAGCGTTTACATTGAGGAGAATTAGCGATAACGTACGAAAAATTGCTAACGCAGCAGAACTGTCAATTCCAATAGTGGATGGCATACAAACGGAACCCCACCTCTCGGTCTGTATATGTATATGAAAAAATTATATATATATACTCAATTGTATTTTTAATATTTTAAAAATAAACACGGGAATTTACAAATTTTCAATTTCTTTTATGGATCAACTACCTTGTCTAAAGATCAATTTTACAAACTAAGGGATTTTAGGACTTTGTTCACACGGTTCGCCGCTGGAGTGCTTCTCCGACAACCGATTTCCGGGGAGCGTGTTAACCGGCTCTCGGCAAGCTATTTATAACACTGCCGTTATCTTACTATGTCATCTTACCAAACGCGTGTTTTTTTTATATTGGCAGACTTTGGCGCCCCTGGAGGCGCGAACTTGGTCATACACTTGTCTTGCATGGCTTGCGCGTGGCGCCTTCACCTTTAGATACGGGGTCACATGTATAGGTTCTCCCAATTTAAATGTTTGAAAACCGGGTCCTTCGAACTTGTGGGTGTTTTATCCCTGACATTTTTACGGAACTTTGGAGTTTCATTTAATTGTCCAGTGATTATGGGATTTGGTATTCGACCCATTTTCCATTTGGTCCTGAAACTGATTTCCACTTTTCCAACCTTGGTCTTCCAAAATTCTCACAATTGCTGTACAATTACCACAGTGAGATTACGAAGGATGCCACTTACCTGCCCTGTATTTCTCCACAATAACCTTATGTCCTATAATCAAGCTATCCTTGTGCGTTTGGGTGAGTCTACGCTCTTGTCATCATAATACTAGGGTTATTGTGCTGGTAGGCAAGTGTTTTATTTGCAGGCGTTGCATGGTTCTTCCCCAATGATTATCTGTGGGACGGGATGGGATGGTACTTTGGGAGCATCATTTTTTTGGATGGGTGGGAATCAGTTGTGAATTTCTTTGACTCTGTCTGTTTTAAGGTTAGAAAAGAAATTCTAATTGTGGAAACTAAATAATTGAGAGATCATAAAGGTTAGAAAAGAAATTTTAGTTCGGGAAACTAAAGAATTAAGAGATCATAAATATTTCTCTGAGTCAAAGATAAGTCAAAAAAGTGTTAAATGGATATTGGATCCATGAAAATTTCAGAGAAAAAAAATTCAATTTCTTCACTCTATCATTCACCATCGTCAAATAGAAACATTGCTTAACATAGTTATTTGTAATAAACAACTCAAAAACTACAAACTCTTTCTTGACCAAGAAGAAATAAAGGTCATATTGCCGAAAAGAAACTACAAACTCTTTGTTCACAAGAAGAAATAAAGCGCATATGGGAGAAAATCATATATACTTTTGATGATATTGAGATGAGATTAAGTCGAATAAAACGTTCTATAATATTAGATTCAAACACTAATTCAAATGATAACTAAATTCAAACACTAATTCAAATGATAACTAAAAACTAGAACACTAATTCAAATGATAACTAAATTCAAACACTAATTCAAATGATAACTAAAAACTAGAGTGTTTGTTTCAAACACTAATTCAAATCATAACTAGGAAGAAGCATCAAGTGTCAATGCTATGCCTTTTAACACTATTCATCCAAATTCCCGTGCTGGCCAGTCATTATCATTGACTAGTGTTATTCAGAAAGTTGTCTCAGTACTCAAGGAGGGAGGAAACTAAAAACTTCAGTTTATATTTTATTTTTACCCTACTGTATGGTCTTCTGCATGCTCATAGTTCATGTTCATAATCGGGTAATTTGTTCAGTTTATAATTGTTCCCTCTGTAAAAATAATATTCTCCAAATCTCCCGTTTTGCAGTCACTTTTTGTATATATTACCTTTGGTGTAAATTAGTTAAAGATGTCCGTTCTTAAGCAACTAATATGGTAGACTCAGTTTCAGTTATCTTTGTTAGAAATTTGTCCACTGAATTCTAATTTATAAACTTACTATGAAGAGTCCACCTCATTTATAAACTTGCTAAAGTTTGAAAAGCCTCCCTTGTATTATTTTATGCCATACTTTCAACTATTTTAAATATTCAAGCATATTTAAAAAAAAATATTACTTTCCAGGTTTTCTAATACGGATAAAAAACTTGCATGTTGGTATGAGCGAACTGCTTGGATTTGGATTTAAATTGTAACAGGTTTATCTTTACGCCATAAGGCGTTCCCTCTGAGATAAACTTTCCTGTGGTCTGTGCTGTCATCGTTATCGTCCGTCTGATTTGATGTTAGACGATTCGAATAATTGCTACCGTTGGATCAAATATCTGGTTTTCTACCCAAAGCTTGCCATACTCAAGGACCCATTGTTTCTCTCTCATCTTCGGCAACTGCAGAAACATGTCAGAGATCGAGGTGAAGGTGGAGCGTTACGGCCGTGGAGCGTTATCGCTGTTTGCACCTTCATCTTTGAGAATTCCAGAAACCCTCCATCCTTAGTTTATCTCTTTTATAATTCTTCTACATAGAGTCGTTTATATCTTTGAAGCATTCATCATTGACGAAGCCGTAGACCTTTCGTTGTGGATTTTATATGCTCGTATTGCTATAGATCCTACAGAAATATTTTAATGTTAAGGATGGTTTACAAAATCCCTTTTATTTTTCCTTTTAATACATCCTTGTCATTTGCAGGTGGGGTTGTAGCGTTCTTCTTTGATGGAATCTGGCCTTTGATTTGCTCCATTTACCTCTTCTTTTGAATTTGTCAACCACTTTTCAATTTATTTTTGAAATTTCATTTTCTGGTCATTGAATTCCGTGTTCTGCATTTCTGTGTTCTTTGCAGGTTGAGAAATTCTTATCCAAGGGATTTAACAATATTTACACCTTCATCTTTGAGAATTCCAGAAATCCTCCATCCTTAGTATATCTCTTTTATAATTCTTCTACATAGAGTCGTTTATATCTTTGAAGCATTCATCATTGATGAAGCCCTAGACCTTTCGTTGTAGATTTTATATGCTCGTATTGCTGTAGATCCTAAAGAAATCTCTTAACGTTAAGAATGGTTTACAAAATCCCTTTTATTTTGTCTTTTAATACTTCCTTTTGAAATGTCTGGAGGCCTTGTCATTTGCAGGTGGAGTTCCAACGTTTTGCTGTGAGGGAATCCCACCTTTAATTGGCTCCATTTACCACTTCTTTGGATTTTGTCAACAACTTTTCAATTTATTTTTGGAATTTCATTTTCTCGTCATTGAGTTTTGTTGGGTATTTTTTTTGCTTCTATGTTTGAGATGGATAAATACCAAAACCATCAAAATATAAAACACAGAGGCTATGCTCTGTTTCCTTTGCTCCAAGATCTTTTACACAGAGAAGTCTTTTTAAAAACAATTGCACAGGAGAGTATTTCACCACTATAAAATTTCCATTCATTAAACAAAACATTTACATATTCATCCTCTTTCACTCAGAGGGATTCACCAAAACATTTACTCTGCCTCCTATGAAATTTACACCACTGTGTGTAAATATTTCATTTACATTCACTGCTGTGTGAAAACAAAATTACAGGGAGTTACTGATTTACTTTTTCACCTGTGTGAAACAACTCATGGATTTGGAACAAAACAAGCTACTGGTTTTCATTTACTTCTCCTCCTCCTGCACTGCTGTGCAATCTTACATTACAAAACAAAATTTACTCTGCTGGATGAAAATCACTTTTACATTACAGACCCAAAATATTCATGCACCTCTGTGCATTCCCTGCAATGCAATACAAAATTTAACTCTCTCCCCATTCGCTGCTGCGAAAAATCAAGTTTTCTATCTCACTGTGTGAGATTCACAAATTTTTCACCCTGCAGGGTCGCGTTGTTTTTCATATACAAAATTACACACAATACAGTCCCTGTGTATTTTCATATATCAAAATGGGTCAACGATTTTAAAACATATATTAAAAAAATAATATTAAACTTACGAAATAGTTTCGGCCCATACTCCTTGTTAACTCGCCGTAAGAAAATTAAATGCCTTACCAAAATATTATGACATGGTTTTAATTTGACGTATGGGATGGTCCACGCATAATTAAATTTTAACAGGCCCGTATGCTTTCCTTGAGATGGACGGCGGAGAGAGTCAGCATAAATCAAACGGCGGAGATTGCATATCGGAGGACCTTTCTGACAGCCCTTTAACCCATCGTGCAACTTCCTTAAATCGACGGTGGTAAATGCTGGAGGTAAATCAACGGCTGAGAACGATATCGGAAGGGGTTAGTTAGGTGAAAGTTACCTTCCGATGGATTGTCAGTGCTGATGTCAGGCCAGCATCAGCGCTAGAACAACTGTCAGCTCCCAATTGCATCGGAGCTCGATGCACGGAAACCACTTTGCGTTGTGAGGTGGTGCGATATGAGACCAGGCAGTTTTGGTTTACCGTCTGGTTTTATGTCCCGTTGACTGCTGACTGTGCGGGCAGTTGGAATTACGTATTTTCAACACTCCCCTTTAATTTCAACTGCTGGGCATTCGGTCATACCCAGACACTTCCTCAAAAATTCGAAGCTTTTCTGGTCCAGTGGCTTCGTCAAGATGTCTGCAACCTGTTCTTGTGTCCTGCAACATTCGAGGACGATTTCTCCATTGTTCACTAATTCTCTGATGTAGTGAAACCTTCTGGTTTTGTCCTCAACTTACTAGCCGTCCGTCCCCAGTCAAAGTCTTTGGTTATCAAAATGAATGGATTAAGGCACTTCCTTGCAATGTCTGTTTCAGCTTTCACCACATGTCTAGAAGACGTAGAGGGACGGGCACTCTTGTTCCACATATATGCACACTGTCAACAATTTCTTTGTTCGTTGCTTCCTCCAGGTCTCAAAGACTTCGCATATTAACAAAAATATTTCCACTTTTTGAGTTGGAATTGAACCATGGTTGCAGAGTCCGCCATTAACGTTCAACCACTCTAGTGGGCTAAGAACATTCTTCGTTTGCAGTATTCCCCACGTAAGATAACGGCCAGTCACCCGGTCTTCCTTCTCAGTCCGTGAAAATTGTTGGAGTTTTATCAAAATTCCATAACAGACTAACAAAAAAAATGCTCTGTTTTAACACTTTGCTTTTAATAGAGAAAACTGAAAATCGCTTGCTGGAAATGGCGGATAATTCAAAACAAAACTGGAAAACAGAACCAAACTCTCTTTTGCATAGCGGGAAAAATGTTTGTGGAATACGGTGTTTTAGCAACGCTCAAAATGGTGTAACAGCAACGTGTGACAGTGTAACAGCGACACTAAAATAAATTGTATTTATAAACAGTGAACCAAATGATACAAATTCGTCTTCCTCACATAGAGAGATTACAAGAGGAACACTTTAGTTCCACAAACCAATTTTCTTTATCTCAAAAAATTACAGGTTCAGTGCTGTGTGTTTACAAAAAAGACACTCTATCGTTCTTCTAACCTTAAAACAGAATTGTTGTTCATTACATTTATAGGAAAAAACATATATGAGTTTAAACAATAACATAATCAAAATATCTTCTAACGCTTATTTGTGTATTGATTGCAGCAAGCGGTGATGCCTTTCTCAAGAAATCAAGTCGGCGGTTGCAAGGGAATTCAATTCTGAGATTTTAATGCACATTAATGTGCAAAACATCAAGAGCGACTTTCCGGCATCGAACAGCCTGAAATATCTATGAAAAATCAGATTTCTGTCTAGCTGTTTATGTTGCAGTTGGAATTAAATTCCAACGCTCCCCCTTAATTTCAACTACTTCATACCGAGGCATTTCCTGAAATGATCAAAACTTTTCTTTGCTAATGGTTTTGTCAAGATGTCAGCTAGCTGATCCTCTGTTCTGTAGTGCTGCAAAACAATCTCACCATTGTTAACCAATTCACGTATGAAGTGAAATTTGGTATCTATGTGCTTTGTTCTTCTATAAAAAACAGAGTTTTTAGACAATGTTATTGCTGAGCTATTGTCATAGTAAATTATTGTGCCATTTTCTTGTTCATGACACAAATCTCTCAGAACTCTTCTCAGCCAAACTGCTTGACATGCTCCTGCTGTAGCTGCCACATATTCAGCCTCTGCTGTAGACAATGCTACAATGGACTGCTTCTTAGAAGCCCATGAAATGGCTTCTGAACCCATATGAAAAACATAAGCAGAAGTGCTTTTCCGATCATCAACACTTCCAGCCCAATCACTATCAGTGTATCCAACCAAATCTGAATGTTCTGAGACATTATATAAAATTCCAAACATTTTGGTACCTTTGACATACCTCAAAATTCTTTTTGCAGCCTGCCAATGTGCCTCCTTTGGCCTCTCCATGAATCTGAAAATTAAACTAACAGCATACATAATGTCAGGCCTAGTTGCTGTTAAATACATAAGGCTGCCTACAATACTCTTGTACAAACTAGGATCAAAATCCTTGCTATTGTCCTCTCTGCTCAATTTCAACCCCACTACAGTGGGAGTCAAAGCCCCCTTGCATTCTGCATGTTAAATATCCTCAACACTGATTTACATATCTTCTTGAGAAATAAAAACACCATTTCCACTTTGGTCTACTTCGATTCCAAGAAATATCTCAACAAACCCAAGTCAGTCATTTCAAATTCATCTTTCATGACTACTTTAAAATCAACAATGAGGAAGCATCATTACCAGTAAAAATAAAATCATCAACATACAAAACAACAATAACAATTTACCATCATTATCCTTGATGTAGACTGTGGGTTCACCATCAACTTATCAAACCCATTCTCAAGCAGATAAGAATCTATCCTACTATACCATGCTCTTGGAGCTTGCTTCAGCCCATAAAGAGCCTTCTTCAACCTGCAAACTTTATGCTCTTGGCCATCAACTTCATAACCTAGAGGTTGTTCAACATAAACCTCTTCCATTAACACTCCATTCAGGAATGCAGATTCACATCCAACTGATAAACCTTCCACTTGTGTTGAGCTGCAATAAACAACACTGCTCTCACGGTTTCCATCCTTGCAACCGGTGCAAAAGTTTCATCATAGTCTCTCCCATACTGCTACTTGTACCCTTTCACAACAAGTCTTGCTTTGTGCCTGTCAATCTTGCCTTCAACATTGCTTTTGCTCTTATAGACCCACTTAACTCCAATGGCATCTTTGCCTTCAGGGAGGTCCACTAACTCCCATGTTTTACTCTTTTCAATTGCACCAATTTCTTCATTCATTGCTTCAATCCATTTACCTTCATTTACATCATCTTCAAAATGAACTGGATCATCAACATGAGAATACAAAGCGAATAATGAATTCAGACAGATATTGTTACTTACCTCTCCTTGTTCATAAAACTCATTCAGATTTATGAATCTTGGTCTTCTTGGTGTGTTTGGAGTTCCATTCGAGCTTGAGGGTATTTCTGATCCCTGTGGTGTGCTTGGAGAAGCACTTCCTTGACTTCTTAAGGCTGTTCGAATTCCAGCTTGTGGTATGGTTTGTTGAATTTGTTGTGGTGGAGGAGGAGCCACCAAGGAAGGATTATTTGATGCTGTCCCTTCCTCTTCTTCTTCATGAGACACAACTATCTTCACATTCACTGTTTTTTCTAAGCTTCCATCCCAAGCTTCATTTTCAATGAATTGCACATCTCTGCTTACTATCAATTTCTTAGTGGATGGATTATAGAGTTTGTATGCTTTTGACTCATCACAATAGCCAATAAATACACACTTCTCCCCCTTACTATCAAGCTTTTTCCTTAGTTGATCCGGTACATGTGCATAAGCTACACAACCGAATAATCTCATGCGAGTGACAATTTGCTTTTGACCACTCCATGCTTCTTCTGGTATTTTGTTCATGACAACTTTAGTTGGGCATCTATTCAAGATGTAAACTGCGCAAATGACAGCTTCTGCCCAATACTCATGCGGCAAACACTTTGCCTTCAACATACCCCTCACCATATCAAGAATGGTCCTATTCTTCCTCTCAGCAACACCATTTTGCTGAGAGGTATACCTTGCGGTAAACTGCTTGTAGATGCCATTCTCTCTACAAAAACGCAGAAAGTCTTGGGAGATATACTCACCTCCTCTATCTGTTCTGAGAACTTTAATATAAAGCCCGCTTTGGTTCTCCACAAGTGCTTTGAAGTTTCGAAATTTTTCAAAGACTTCACTTTTATTCTTTAAGAAATAAACCCAAGTTTTTCTTGTAAAATCATCAATGAAAGTTAGAAAATATTGATTGCTTGCTAATGATGGGGTTTGCATCGGTCCACATACATCTGAGTGGACAATTTCTAAGGGTGCTTTTGCCCTTATGCATTTCCCTGATGGAAAACTTTCTTTGTGTTGTTTTCCCAATATGCAGCCTTCACAAAGGCTGTCTGGTTTCTCTATCAGTGGTAATCCTCTTACCATTCCCTTTTTGTGCAACAGATTCAGGCCTTCGAAATTGAGATGTTCAAATCTCAAGTGCCACAACCAATTCACATCTTTCACTTGTTCCTGAAAGACTTATTGTGTTACAGCCGCAATAGTTCTTCCTTCCTTCAAATCTGCACTGAGTTTTGGAGGAAACATCCTATTGCTGGTCATATGCACCTATGCAATGATCTTCTTACTTGGAGGTATGTCTCTGATTGTACACGTATCATCTTTGAAGAACACGTTGTAACATTTGTCAATGAGCTATCCAATGCTCAAAATATTACATTTCAAACCAGGTACATAGTATACCTCTGGCACAATCATCTGTTCTCCATTTCTTGCTCGGATACTAACTATGCCCTTACCCTTGACAGATATCTTACTATCAGTTCCTGCTGTTACCTCAGATTTCACATTTTTATCCATATTGGCAAACATTGCAATATTTCCAGTCATATGATTACTGCAACCTGAGTCTAAGAACCAAAAATCTTTTTGTTTGTCTTGTGCAATGTTACATGTTAATAGCACATTCTTTGGATGCTTATCTTCTTCATTTGCAAAATTAGCATTCTGCCTATTATTCATGTCATTTAATTTTTTTCTACATTCATTGGCGTAGTGCCCATATTTCTTACAATAATGACATTGGACTTGGGTTTTGTCATACCTTTGTCCATGAGCTTGTTGTTTGCTTGAACCTTCATGTTGGTTCTGATTGTAGCTCCTTCCGCTTGTGCTTGCAGGATAATATCTGCCTCTATTTTGGCTTCTTCCATGACCTCTGTTATTTACTCTGCCTCGACCTTTTCCTTGGTTGAAAGACATCTGAGTCTTGAATGCTTGCTCAAAAGAGGAATCTGTTCCTCTACTCAGTCTGTGTTCATGAGACATAAGATAAACACGTAGTTCATCTACCATGAACTGTGAGAGATCTTTTGTTTCTTCTATTACTACCACAACAACTTCAAACCTTGAGGGTAAACATCTCAAGATCTTTTCTACGATCCTTCTTTCTTCAAGAATTTCACCATGAGATCTCATCTGGGTTATCACCCCAATAACCTGAGTGCAGAATGAGTCTATTGTATCAGATTCCTTCATGCTGAGTGTTTCAAAGTCTCTCCTCAACATTTGTAACTTTGCAGTCTTCACCTTCTCCATGCCTTGATAGGCAGTTTTGAGAATATCCCATGCCTCTTTGGATTTTGTTGCTGTTGCAATCCGTGGAAAAACACTTTCATGTACTGATTGGAAGAGGAAAAAGAGGGCTTTGGCATCCTTCTTCTTGTCGCTCTTCAACTGGTCTCTTTTTGCTACTGTCAAAGCAGCCAATGTTGTTGCATCTGCAGGTTCAACATAGCCAGTTTCAACCAGCTCCCATATTCCTTGAGAAGCAAATAATGCTTTCATTCTTATGGACCAATAACTGTGATTTTTCCCATTAAACTGTGGCAGTTGGGAATTTGTCAAACCTGTTCCAGAATCTGCCATCTTAACTCTGTATAGGTAAAGAAGAGATAGTGACTGTATAATTAAAAACAAGCAAAAACATTCTCTGCTGGAAAAAATATGCTCAATAAGCTTCTTACAGCTCCTACAGTGAAAAACAAACTCTGCTTTTGACTCACTGAGTGCCTAGACCTGCTCTGATACCATGTTGGAGTTTTATGAAAATTCCATAACAGACAGACAAAAAAAATGCTCTGTTTTAACACTCTGTTTTTAACACAGAAAACTGAAAATCGCTTGCTAGAAACAGTGTTTCAGCAAAGCAGTTTGGTGTTGCAGCAACGTAGTTTGGTGTTGCAACAACGTAGTTGGAATTTCTGATAATTCAAAACAAAACTGGAAAACAGAACAATACTCTGTTTTGCATAGCGGGAAAAACGTTTGCGGAATACGGTGTTTCAGCAACGCTGAAACTGGTGTAATAGCAACATGCAATGGTGTAACAACTACACAAAAATAACTTGTATTCATAAATAGTAAACCAACTGATACAAATTCGTCTTTCTCACATAGAGGGATTACAAGAGGAACACTTTAGTTCCACAAACCAATTTTCTTTATCTTAGAAAATTACAGGTTCAGCACTGCTGTGCGTTTACATAAAAGACTCTCTATCGTTCTTCTAACCTTAAAACATAATTGTTGTTCATTACATTTATAGGAAAAAACATATATGAGTTTAAACAATAACATAATCAAAATATCTTCTAACGCTTATCTGCGTATTGAATGCAGCAAGCGGTGATGCCTTTCTCAGGAAATCAAGTTGGTGGTTGCAGGGGAATTCAATTTTGAGATTTTAATGCACATTAATGTGAAAAACATCAAGAGCGACTTTGTGGCATCAAACAACCTGAAATATCTACGGAAAAACATATTTTTTTCTAGTTGTTTATGTTGCAGTTGGAATTAAATTTCAACAAAAATC
>APFE030895205.1:0-50963 GCA_000404065.3 Pinus taeda
TGGCTGAAATTCGTCCTCCAGGTAGCTCGTACTCTCTAAGATGAGAGAGGAAGATGTGAGTTGATTTGTGATGAAATTCTCTCCAACTTTTCCTGTATTTATATCCATCAATGAGGGTGTGTGACACATCTGTTGGGCATGTGAGCCTACATTACAAAACTGGCTGACCTTGCACATATAATTTATTAAGAATAATAAATTCAAAATATAAGTTCTGCTCATCGGATTAAGACTATTTTTATATGGATTTTACACCTCTCAGAAAGAGGAATCCAACAAAAATATTAGCCTCTTAATCTGAGCATCAGAACATGGAGTTTGGACCTAGTTGTCCAAATTTAACAGACTGCAACTGTGACAATGAATATTCTTTAATTGTGGCATCTATCCCTTGAACCTTTGCCACAGTCTGGTTAATTTCTATGAGTTCTTTAAATTTTTGCAACAGTCCTTTAAGTTTTAGCAACAATGCTTTGAATTTTAAAATATGTTATATATATTAGATATTAACCATATATGTTAAAATGTTATTTTTTATATTTTTTATTTTATGATAATTTGTAATATTGTATTATATAATGATATAAAATATTTTAATTATTATATATTTGGTATATATGTTACAAAGTTTTACATATATATATACAAAGTTTATTTATTATATAAAAAAATAGAAATATATAAACATATTATAAAAAATATTTATATTTTGAAAATATGTATAAATATAATAAAATGTGTTATAAAATATTTATATTTTGAAAATATGTATATGGATGAACCTAATGGTGAACCTTATTGAAAAATTCAAATTCAAATCGAACTTTATTCTTGTCGAAGCTTAACCATGTGATTTAGGATACAAGACATTGGAGATAAGATAAGATAATTATATTAATGTTCAAAAAATGACCACAAAAGTAGGTCCCTGGGACTCAAGAGTACGACTAGTATGAATACAATGTGGCAATGCAAGCACAGCTCCTATATATATATGTTATGAGCTTATATAATTTCAACATTTATAGGAGTTTTGCTTGGATTGCCACATTGTATTCATATGTATATGTATATGTATATGTATGTGTATGTGTGTGTGTGTGATATTATGAAAAATGTACAATGTTACAAAATACTAAGTAAGTTTGGACAACTCAAGAGTCTGTCAAGAGAGAGTGAGAGAAGGAGATTGAACAATGATGTCGATGATATCAAGGTATCCTGAATCTTATGGCCAAGGGCAAAGGGGGTGAATAGGGCACTGGCTCACTCTCAAAGTCCTTTGGAACCACTGGGGCCTCCAATTGTATGGTCCAAGGGGGGAATGTACGAGCTAGGGATACTCATGATATCTAAAATTGGAAAAAAGGAAACCCTAAATGGATCATTGATTGCTCCTCAGAGCCTAGAAGGTAGTCTGATGAGCAAAAGGTACTCTACTCTGAGTTCGTCTAGAATTGGTCCCTCTACAACTCTGAGAATGTGTGGCCTAATGTACAAATTGATATCATATTATCATCAATGCAATCTCGATGATGTCAGTTGGCCTCTCAGAGGGGGAGGATAAGGAGAAACCCAATGCCTCACCATTATGTTGTTTGGTGCCTTGTGGAACTTTGCTTGCCATTTGTTGCTTCAATCTAACAAATCAACGAGGCAAGGAAGTATGAGGTGAACAATTTGGTCATCTCAAGGCAAGGCATGGCGTGCAGAAGTTGAAATCTATGGCTAAAGATCTCCCTGATGAAGAGGACTAAGCATCTTTGGTCCTGAAACACAAAGAAAGTAGAGAGGGAGTCCCCCGAGTCCCTATAAAGGAAAGATAGTATCTTCTAATCTCGTATATAAGGGGCACCAAAATAAGGTGCATCTACGTTTCCAGCTCCTAAAGGTGGCACACCTAGCAAACCCTATCAGATCATGGTAAATGGTGATTTGTCTCAATCTAGATTCGATGGGATCTAACCCAAATTTATCCCAAAGGGATCCTAAGAGAGTGCATCCAATGCCTACACGTCTAAGGGGAAGAAACAATGATTCCATCCCACGGCTCCAAAAAGCGTTATAAGTAGGACATATTCAAGCCCAAGTTTGTCAAAGGTGAGAAACTAATAAGTTTTTGTGCTAAATAGAGAGGATGTCAAGGCATCCTACAGTTTGTTGTTGAGGACAACTAAGGGGACCACAAAACATGCTCCTCGTCAGAGTCACCAATAACGATGAAAGGGCCAATAATATGCACTAGTAAATGATATCCCATATATGAACTGACAGGCACTGAGAGTGCCTACTTGCAAGATCTTGGGGCGGACACAAGAGCACGAAGCCCAACACTGCTAAGATCCAAGGCCATGGGTAATAAACTGTAGATGGAAGCTTGGCTACTCAAACAAACCTAGGGAGTAGAGTGTTGGATGAGGGTAACCCAACTTTGAGACCCTAAATCAATCTGTTCACTAGTTTGGTGGTGTTCCAAAAAAGGTTACACCTCATGAGTCTCATGGAGTATAACATACCCAACCCCCTAATGCCCAGCACTGCTAACATCCAAGGCCATGGGTAATAAACTGTAGATGGAAGCTTAGCTACTCAAACAAACCTAGGGAGTAGAGTGTTGGATGAGAGTAACCCAACTTTGAGACCCTCAATCAATTTGTTCACTAGTTTGGTGGTGTTCCAAAAAAGGTTACACCTCATGAGTCTCATGGAGTATAACATACCCAACCTCCTAATGCCTTATTAGGGATGTGGGGCATAACTAGACCCGACCTTCACGATTTATTACAAAAATGGGGTTATTAAATTTCCTCTTTCTTCCATCACTTCAAATCACTATTGTGACACCACCATCATCTCCTACTTGTCAAGAGCTTTCCAACATTATAAATTTCCTCATTTTGAGCTCTGGGCACCAAATTATGCCCATTTGAAGACTTCTCCCCTTAAGGCCAATATAAGCATTCGTACTTGCCCACATCGCTGACATGTGCTAGCTCGTAGCCATGTGTCACCCACACACTAGTCCACGCCCCAGGCCCACTTGTGATGTCAACCCTCACCATATCATTGTTTCTATGAAATGGGCCTTATCCCAGTCTCTGAAGGTTTCAATATACTGATATTTGGCTAACCCAATATGCTAAAATGGAATATCGAGTATCGACAAATTCCTACAACTACGAACTTTTGCAATTCTCAATAGGCCAATGACCCGATGGCCAACTCAGCATGCCATCTCAAAACTATCAAATCCAACCACAGACCGACACGTGGCAAATACTAATGTCCTTGCCACATAGCACTACTAATATGTGGCACATGTCAGTGACCTTTAAATAGTTGGCATGCCAAAAACCCCAAATCTACATGACACGTGTTCTCCACTTGGTACTGCCATGTCATTGATTCTGATATCATCCCTCAAAAGTCCCGCACTTTGATGCTTCGATGTCATCGTTTACTGTGTCTAATTCGATTAACAAAGATTTTTCCATCCAGTAAGGACCATCAACGGAGGGCCACACCATATCAAGACTTCTACAAAATATGCTTACAACATACTTCCAAGGTCTTGATATATGGTAAGCCCTCCATATACCTGCCTTTTGGTCATAGCTCCTATGTCAGCCATGCTACCAGGGGCTAAGGCCGAGGCCTTCAAACCCCAAATCTCCAATGAAACATTGTGTTAAGGGTCTCTACCTCAAATCCCTTTTCACCCAAAGCAATGGAATCAAAACCTCGACTTTTCTCTCTCCCATACCAAGGATCTCACAACTAAATTGTGGCCCAAACCAATATACATAATGGTTGTTTTGAACCATTAGCTAGCCCCAAACAGTGCCAAAGTTCTTTAGTGCACTCTTTCATGATTCCATCACATGTTCTGGGAAGACTCTTTCCCTTATGTTTCCCCTTTAAAGTCAAGGCTTCTGCTCATGCCTTTGACATCCACACCATTCACAAGACCCTCTAAAAAACTTAGCTAGTTTGGGGTTTCCCCAGTCTAAGAACCAACCATCATCGTTGGCCATATGGCCAGGATTAGAACTCCTTTAATCCCTTACTTAAGGAACCATTTACTTCTTGTCCATAACATGAAAGGCATGTCACAAAAATATATTAATGATTGAATATGGGCATATGAGCATTATACAGCCATTCCAACTTGATGTACTGCTTCACATCATAAATAGGCATTGT
This sequence comes from Pinus taeda, assembly GCA_000404065.3. NCBI lineage: Eukaryota > Viridiplantae > Streptophyta > Pinopsida > Pinales > Pinaceae > Pinus > Pinus taeda. The sequence goes on from APFE030895205.1 coordinate 4,204, forward strand.
ATAAACCATATTGTCCATTAAGCAGGAACGCATATAAATACAATACATTTCAACAATGATATTATCTTTCTTATTAACATAGTTTACATCGCAGAGATGAAATCCACGCTAATTACGATTTTATGATGTCTACAATAATGAAGGGTGAGCCACAATCCACCCCACCATATGCTCAGTTGCACTGTGTTCTTTCTTGTAGCTACACATCCACGAGGCCAAACCAAGAGACCATGAGGGGAGTTCTACTCAGCATTATAGGTTGAATTCATGAAAGCCATTCTCCTTCAACAGGTTAACTCATCGGTTTCCTTTAAGATCACACAATGCCCAAAGTCATTGCCTACTTGTTATTGGTGATTTCTTAGTTGCTCTACACAACAACCACCCCAAGGGGCAACATCTCTCATGCTACTAGTGGTGTAACAATGAAGGCCACTCTCCTTCATCCACTCAATGGTCCGTATTGAGTTTTTTTAGCATGTAGAGCCATGGCCTAATCCCATTCCCAATGTGGTCACAACAAAACCTGCACAACACAAGGAGAACCCTTTTGCTCGGCCAAGAGTTGCATGACTTCCAACATTTCACTCGTCAAATGGCCATTCCAAGCCTGCATAGCATGAAAGGGGCCCTTCCCACTCAATCATAAGTCCCTTAGTGCCTCCTTTCAATACAAACAGTCCTCAACAAAATTTATTCAACCCTCTAACTCAAGCTAAGACTCGCCCCCCGACCTTACTCATCGAAATTAGGCAAACCCGATCATGCACAAGGTTCCCTTCTCCTTCAGACGAGAGCCCTCCTCTCATCTCTAGTCTTCTCTGCACCCATGCGCTATGCACTTCTCTCTCCTCTAGCGCACCCACTTGTGCTATCTTTCGCTCTCCTCTGTCCTCGAGCACAAGTGCTTCTCTCCCTTCTTTTTTTTTCTCTGCCTTTTCTTGTCTTTCACAATCAACTTCCATAGGTTTCTTCCCTTGATGGGATTGCATGTCATGTTTTCCCATGCTGGTCAGATCAGAGACTTCTAGTGAAAGTATTCAAGAGGTACGTTGCCCATACTCATTATGCAATTTTGGTACTACTGCCCACTCCAGTCATAACTATTGGCAATTATTGTTGCACCTTCCTATTAGATATTTTCTTAGAAAATGTGAACAATGTTGGTCCTTATGAACATTTGGCTCGACCAATAATCCATTGGCAACTACTAACCTCCAATTTCCCTTTGTTTGCTTCCCTCTCCTCATGGCCTCACATGGTTTGTATCATATCAAGGCTTCACTACTTCATCAGCTACTATTTAAATTGTAATTACAATTATTTTGGGTCTTTGCCCATTTACATGCCCATACAGCGATCAATAGTATAATTAAGTACAATTACAATATCAACAGGGTTAAGTTTTGGGAATGTTATAAAGAGGTTGATTGACCACCTTTGTTTTCTTTTTTTTTTTTGAAAGGGGGGTGTCAAAAGAACAAAATGTTAAATTGGGATGCCAATCCTTGCCAAAGGCCAAGACCCAAAAATCAAAAGTAAGTGAGGAACAAGATAAGTCAAAAACGCAAAAAAAAAAAATGATGTGCAAAACAAGATCAATCAAAAGACATCATTAATGATTAAGGCAATGAGACTAAACCCAAAAATCTACTTGAACAATGTGTCAAGGTATAATTTGTTTGTATCCAATGGTATGTATGATGAGGAGCGTCTAGAATTTGTCTAGCTTGAACCCAATCAATCTGAAGCAAACTTGTTCCCCACACCTCAAAAACATAAATGACTATGGGCTTAATAATCAAGTCCAAGAGGTGCATTTTGGATGAGATATCCTTCAAATGATTTTAGAAGCACTATCTCTCAAGAAGAGCAAGGACGTTGCATCCCTTATTAAGTTGAGGCTAGAGAGCGTATCACACACTGGAACCTAAACCCTTGAATTCAACCCCTAAATATGTGTAAGTTGTAAAGAACTCAATCTATTCCCTCTAAAAGAAACTTTTATGAACAACTAAAACTATCTTGCTATCCAAAACCAAATCAAGGTCACATTGATCATCCTAATCAAGTCCAAGGAAAAGCTAGAATGTCTCCTTGCTAACTCCACTAGATCAAGAGGTAGAAGATGCTCTTTAAAGTTTAAACAACTATTGCAATAGCAAGGATTCCCACATATATATCTCCCAACATATCTATTAGGGTTATTCTTCAAGGCTAACAATGTGTACGAAAGTGATACAAAAGAATTTCATCAAAGACTTAACAATTCACAACTACTAACAACTATAACTATATTATCACTTGATCAAATCAAGATTGGTATGATTCCAAATGAATCAATAGTAGAGCTAGAATTCCTCCTTGCTATCCAAACTAGATCAAGGATCTAAACATGCTATTTTAAGTTTAAACAATCATCAATCAGCAAAGATGTATTCTCCTTAAACATGCATCTTTCCCTGCATATCCATTGAAGCCATTCTTTAAGGCCAACAATCTATAGGCATCCATTGAGGGCATTCTTTAAGACTAACAATGTGCACGCAAGCAACACAAAAGAACACCGTCAAAGACTTATCAATATGTGTCTATGAACAACATGCGAGACAAAGTGACTACAACAATGCAAAAGAGCATTTCTAGCAACCATTAGCCATACTCAAAAGGAGTGACTGGATGACAACTAGGAATAACATGGAAAGTGCCAAAGAAAAAGGGGTAGAGAACAAGCCAAATAAAAAGTCCCGTTATTATTATAAAGTGGTTGATGTATAAAAGTGAGGTGGCTTGGCAAAAATGATTGACCTAAATAAGGCTTTGTTCCCCAACAAGCAAAATGATCAGATTTTGCTCCATTTGATATAGCATGCTCCTCATCATCATGTCCTAAGCTAATCTATCCTGAATTTATTCCACACCTGCCCTCGTATTTTACCTAGACATGTATGCATAGTACATACCCTGCTTGATGGAACCTTGACAATGAATTTCCCATTTCACGAAAAGGTTGTACATTCTATCCTATAACATCATTAAATTCTTAATAATAAAACTGTCTAATTATTTATTTACAAGACATTAAAACATTGAATCGGGGATATTAAATAATAAAATCTCAAGAGTGGCAAAAAAGTTCTTAAAGACTTGGAAGTTTGGGAAAGTGCCATAATATCATGGAATTTACGAGGACCAATTCCCAAAATGAAATTCATTATCCAATGAAAGTTATTTTTCAGAAAATTAGACTATCGAAAGATGTGATGAGAATATTGAGCCAAAGATTTTTTAAGGGTTACATGAGAATAGTTGTCGATGCAAAGGAGTCAGTCAAGAGATCTGTTTACAAACTAGAAGCCAAAGCTTGTCAAGATGGTGAATTACAAAGAGAATTAGTGATCAATAACAATCTCTCTTTCTACTTAGAGGTTACAAATACAATTAAGCCAATCTAGATATTGTTTTAAACATGTCATTGTGATCCAGAAGCAGACCATAGTTAGAACCAACCAAAAGCAGTATGCAGATTCACAAACACGGATAATATCTAAACTGCACCTTCATCTCACATACATATACTCTAAACTGCACCTTCATCTCACATACATATACCAAGAGTTGACTGTAATATCTCAAATTAGCTATATTAACTAATTCCAATGAGTGGCATGACACTTTGCCTTGACGGACACCATCTCATCTCCTACCACAGAAGTTAGTTCTTTATCCCGAATTTGCATGCCATACCACTTAGAAGTGCCCGTGTACGTTTTGTGGGCCCCTTCCCATTGCCTTTACGATGCCTTCTTCCTTGCCAGATTACTAAAAACGAAGTGGCAAATCCCTTGTTGAGGATTCCTTCCATTAAGAACTATACAGCACTGCAGGCTTTAAGGTGGAAGCCATTTGCGTTCATCCTATCTTTGGTTGCTACATGATCCATTGTTCAGCATGTTACTTGAATCACTTGGGCTCTACTGTGTGTACTGTGTCTATTTAATCTTTGAAGGCCTATTCAAGAATATGGATCATACCTTAGTATGTCAAAACCCACTAGCCCATATAAGGAATAAAAGCAACAGCTCGTATTGGGGCAGGTTCTGCGTCAGTGAATGGAAGATTTTGGAGATTCTCCACAGTGAATGGCGAAATCCCTCAATAAAACAGCTCTGGTTGGAGCACATAAAACCCCAAAATTACCATTATTGGTTAAATAAAAACAAGATGAACACAACAAGTGATAGAGGAAGGAAAATGGCATCTACCTACCATATAAGCAGAAGCATTCAAGGCATTCTTGTTGTATTCATAAATGGGGTTTTGCACAACAAGTATCATTTGCCAACAGGCAGTCACAGGATCGATTCCCGTGCAGAACCCCAAAAATTTTAACCTTCGGGACCCCCAATCACAATGGGAGTATTGTGCTTTGTTCCCATTGAACCGTCATGACTGCATTTCAACCAAAACCAAATTCGTAAATTCATCTAACGGGCACACGCACAGACCCCATGAGCAGCTCAAAGAAAAAGAGGGAAGAAAAGTGCGTATAAGTGTAACCAGCAGTAATGATCTGAGAGGGCTAAATGAAAAGACTATGTGACCAGAGGGAATGATAATTTACTGAACCTCGAAGAGAGAGCCACCCATGTGACCATCTGTCTGTTAGCAGAGGAGAAGCGAAAAGGATATCATAGAGGAAGAAATATGTACCTGGAAATTTTGGGTTCTACTGCTCAGTCTCCTCAACCGCCTTCGTCCTCGTCCTCATCATCCCATCTTCCCCTCCGGTTCCTCGAGATCGAATAAGACCCTGAGCTCACACACGCCCTTGGCATTTGTCATTATGTAACCCCACGTTTAATTCCCTTATGTGACTAATGTCCCCGCTTCAATCCTTGTTTCCAGTGATAATACAATGGTGGTGACCTTCAGAAATAGAAAGGGGTCCACATTAGTCGAGCTCCCTAGGAGGTCTGAGTGCTACCACTTAACTAAATGGAGGTGGACGGTCACAAAAAAATTCATGTGCTCCTTTTAATTGGCAAATGATAATGTCCATCAGCCACAAGAATTTTAGAGGGAACTTTGTTTGTGTATGGAAATGTGAATTTTTTTTTTTGAAATTGAATATCATTTGGTAATATAGTAATTACTTTGGTAGAAATTAAATAACATAATATTTTCTGAATTGAGAAAATATAGCGATTTTCAGATTATATAGTTTATGGGGTATAGAGTAGATAGTGGTTAAGTGTTTTGTTAAGGCACTCTGGATGTAAAGGTTACTGGTTTAAAATTTTATGGTCAAAATCCAGCGATGCTAAGTGTTAGTGTGGCCTGGACCAGGTCCTAGTGATTTTGACAATTTAAATGCCTCTTACTCAAGCCATAAATTAGTGGTGTAATCATCTCAAGACTCACATAAACTACTAAACAAAACAAAAAAATTTAGATGAAGTATTTTTTAACAACAACAACAACAAAATTAAGTATTATTTAAATGTGAAAATAAAAGTTCAAAATGTTGATATTGAGTATAATTTAAATGTGAAAACAAATGTTTAAAATTGAGTAGGATGTAAATATAAAAATAAAATCTATAAATTAGTTAAATGGAATTATATTTAATATGTAATTTTTCCATTTTTATGTTAAATATTTTTAAGATAATTAAAAATATATTATATTAAAAATATTTATAAAAAATTGTAAATATATAATAAAGAATTTAATGGATTGTAGAATTGAGGCTTCTCTGATCCATATAAGTTTACCAGAGATGCTTCGGCCAAAATCACATGAAATACCATTTGTCTACGCGTTTCGAACCAACCAATGTGGTTCATCGTCAGGACAAGTTGAAGAAAAAGCTAATGTGGTTCATCGTCAGGACAAGTTGAAGAAAAAGATCCAGTTTCGCATGTCAAATACTCTGAGGAGAGACTCCAACGGCTAACTTGACCAATGGCTAACGGCTAACTTGACCAATGGCTAATTTTGACTTTTGGACCAGGGTCATAATTTTTCTTTTATAATTTAATGGAAGTTAGTTATGTTAGGTGACCATTCCCTTACTATATATATATTGGTGTCTAAGTTAATAGTTAGTTAAAAATGTATTATTTAATAATTAAAAATGATAAGTGATTTATTAATTTAAATGGAAATTAGTTATATAAAGGACCTTTCTTTTAATATATGTATCAATTATATGTATATATGAATATATAAATATATAAAGTAAATTTAATAGGTTGTTAAAATAATAGTTAGTTAGAATTAATAAATACATTTGTTCAAAACGAAAAAGCACAATTGTATTATATTGAGACAATATAAAAGTATCAGATAGTACAACATAAAGCTTTTAGAAGTTGTAAAACTTTTGAACCTGTAATCAAAACTAGTGGATATGTCCATCCATAAAGGAAGCAATCTGAGCTAAACCACATCTCAAAACAGATACAAGTCTTTTATGCTGCACATGAGAATTTCTGAATTGTAACCTTGATTCTAGAGATAGTTTGATCATTCATATACCATACATATACGAGGATAAAACAAAAAGATGAAGAAGACCAAACCTGGAGATAATCAAAAGGAGAGTTAAGAGTCAGGGATGGAGAAATCCTGAATGATAAAGGATTTCTCGCTAGATATTACCTTCATGGACCAGGTACCTGTCTCTAATAGAAGACCTTCCTTTGACAGAACGTCCGCTTGCTGGTTTTGGGCTCTATAAATGTGTTGAATGGAGCATCCTTTCACAAGTCCCCAAAAAAACATAATTATGTCCATCCAGCCTGCAAGGTGTGGGCTCCTGATATGGCATTTACCCTTTACATGATTGACCATGATTTTGGAGTCCACAAAGATTGAAATAGACTGTATATCAAAAAAGATGCAAAAAGCAAGAAGACCCACTAGAGCTCTCGCCTCAACCATGTTATTTGAGCCCTTTCCTCCATTCCATGAAATGGAAGTATTGAAGATTCTCGTCCATTATGATATGTACCCCACATCCACAACAATTTTTCTGAGCAGCTCCATCCAAAAACGCTCTTAGGGCCCTTGAGAGATAATCTTCTTGCTCATTTATGTTGGCATATTTCCTTTTGGGTTGCTTTATCAGCACAGAGTCATACATGGATACAAGATTATGTTGTTCCTCCACCTCCATGCACACCAGAGGACAATGATAATTATTGATCTCCATGAATCTCTTTGCCCACTCCACCATTCAAACGCTGCATGCGTTGAAGCATGGGACACAAGAGGGAAACCGTATAAAGTTGCCAAGTCATGCCATAATTGCATAGTAGATTGGCATTGGAAGAACATGTGATAGTTGGTTTCCTCGGCTGACTCACACATTAAGCACATGCTCGGCCCGTGCCAGTTCATTTTTTTCAGATTTTCCCAGGACAGGTTTCTATTATGGAACACCAGCCACGAGAAGTATATTAATTTGGGAGGGCATCCTGTTTTCCAAAAGGCTGATGGAAACTTAGGACTAGAGTGCATGGCCTTTAATTCAATCAAATTTGTGTAAATATCCTTTACACATACCTGAGCATTTGCTTTTGGCACCTTCCAGATTAGAAAATCTTCTGGCATGGAACGATGAAATCTGCAGATTCTCAAACCCTCCCTAATAATGTTCCATTGCCTTGCCAAAGACTCTGACATCCCTAGATCATCAACCTCTTTCCAAGGAGGAATTGGGCCTTTCCATACTGTTATAAGTTTATTCCACGTGAAAAAACCTTTCTCTATGGAAGAAAATTAGAAGCCTTTTAGGGATGGTTATGTTCTCTCGCCCGCACATGAGGGGTCTATTCCAATGATGATTCTGCTACCGAATTGTAAGCTCCATTTCAGATTCTTTGGAAAATATTGCTCAATTTTGCGAAAGCTGAGCCATATAGCTGACCCATACGTGGTTCCGATCCTTCCTAATCTAAACCAGTGTTCCATGTCTTTGCCTCCCATATATTTTGTTTTTATAGTGATGCTCCAAGGGCCTTCTCCGTATATTCCTCTCCACAGTGATTTGTACAGGAGTGCTTTCCCAAAAGTCCTCAAATCCAATAATCCCCATCCTCCTGAATTCTTCGGCATAGAGATCTTTTCCATTCTAGTAAGATGATATTTTCTCTGTTCTGATTTGCCGCCCCATATAAAATTTGCAATTGTCTTGTTCATTTTCTGCATGATACTTGCAGGGAGAAAAAATATGTGTGCCCAATATACAGCAAGTTGTGTTAATATTGCTTCTGTTAGAACAATTCTTCCTGCCAATGACATGCACTTGTATTCGCAAGCCGATATCTTCTTATAGTACCTGTCAATTATCCATTGCTAGCCCACTTTAGAGTAGCCCTTTACTTTTCGCTGAAAGCCCAAATATTTTAATCCGTCCTTGATTGACCGCATCTCTACCCCAAACATCACAGCAATCCATTCCACTGTTTACATATTGACGTCATTGTGGAAGAGGATGGATTTAGATTTGTTTATTTGTAGACCAGTAGCATTTTGGAATCTATTTAAAATGTCGTTGAGACATATCCACGTGACTATGCATAGCATTGCAAATAAGAGCACATCGTCAACAAATAAGTTGTGTGAGATATAGTTGTTCCTGCAAATCTTCATAGGCCTGCACCTGTTTTCAGTAATTGCTCTGTTAATATGAAGGCTTAAAGAGTTCATTGCCAGGATAAACAAAAGAGGAGAAAGGGGGCATCCTTGACGCAGCCCCCTTTCTGCTGGAAAAAAAGGAGAAGGAATCCCATTTATGATGACAGCGTAGTTAACGTTCTCTATGCATGCCATGACCCAGCGTATGATATTAGATTTCAGGCCGATCTTCGCTAATAAACATCTAATGAACCCCCAATCTAAGCAACCATAAGCTTTTTGTAAATCAATTTTCAGAATGGCAGCTTTAGATTTTTTTGAGAGCATAGTAAACAGGCTTTCTTGAGTATTAGCGACGGCATCCAAAATATTCCTTCCCTTTAAAAAGGCATGTTGATCCTTTGTTAGAAAATTGGCTATAGTCGCTTTAATCCTTTCAACAATAATTTTTGCGATGATTTTGAAAGTTATATTGCATAGGGAAATCGGCCTAAAATCTTGAAAGGAGTCAGCCTCCATTTTTTTTGGAATAAGTGCTATTTGAGTGGAGGATGTAACCTGATGTATGCTGCTGAGATTCTCGCTGCTTCAACCATCCTCAACAAATCTTGTTTGATGATATCACATAAGTGAATAAAGAATTCCATTGTCCAGCCATCGAGGGCAGGACATTTATCCTTCTTGAAAGCCTTCATAACTCCTAGAAGTTCTTCCTCTGTTATGGGCTGGAACAAGCATTCATTTTTTTCATCATCAAACATTTGTGGGACCAGATCAATACCCCATAAGATATCCTGAAACCTGCAAACATCCCTTCTTTTATATTGGTTTTTAAAGTGTCTCACAGCTTCCTTTGAGATGCCCTGTTGAGAGAAAAGGAAGCCCCCCTGACCATCACTTATTTTCCATATGGAATTTCTCTCTCGCCTGGAATTTGCATATTTATGGAAAAATTTTGTGTTCATGTCACCTTCCTTGAGCCAAATTTCCCTACTCTTAAGTCTCCATGAAGCTTCTTCCTGCTTTAGCAATTTTTGTTTTTTCCTTTCAAGCTCTTTTATGTGACATCTCATATCAAATGGAAGTGAATTGGCATCCAAAACTTTGGTTATACTATCCAATTCCCTCTGTATTTCTTGAAGGGCCAATCTATCCAAATGTCTTTTTTTAAACTGCCATTCTTTAACCACCTTTCTCATAAAGGACAGTTTGTCTCTAAAGGTCATAAACGGGGGTATCATGTCTTTTGCAGTTAAATCCTTCCATGTTTTTGTTATGACTTCATTAAAACCTGGATCTTCTAACCATGATCTGTTGAATTTAAAAGGGTACCCTTTCCTAAAACCCTTTTCCTTCCAGCTGAGATATATCGGCCTATGGTCAGATATGAAGACATTCCTAATGGACGAATAAGGCATGCCCATTCTGTCAATAATGCTGACATGTACAATGAATCGATCAATCCTTTTTGCAATATACGCCTCTTCTATTCTTCCATTATCCCATGTAGGCATCATTTTGGAAGGAATTATGTCTACAAGATTCCTGTTCAAAGGTTCATATTTGATGCGGTCTACGAGCGGGTCTCTTTTCCTGCTATTCCCCCATCGTTCCTCCGAGCTTAGAGTTACGTTTAGATCACCTGCAATCATCAATGTTTCAATATCAAAAATTTCTAATGCAAATTTTTTTTCCTAGAACAGGATCCTATTCTTATAGGGGGCGTAGATATTCAAGATATTAATGGGACAGTCGTTTCCTCTTATAGAGGCTGAGATGAGAATGCTTGCAAAGCATTTATAAGCTTTAGCTCTAATCCAAATAGGATCCCATAAAACCGCCAGCCCCCCCAAAAGACCCTTGGCTTCCGAAGCTACCAGGTGCCAAGAGGGAAACATTTTCCTAAAATAGGAGATGGACACATGATTGCTATGCATGGTTTCTTGAATTAAAATAATTTTTGGCTGAGCTGAATACAATAGATTCTTTAGCGCCAAAAATTTTTGGTCTGCTCCCAGACCATGTATGTTCATAGATATGATGAAAGTCATTAAGGAGTTTTTTCAATCGCACTTGCTCTAAGAGGCTGAATCTTTAACATATCCATGATGGGAACATCCACAAGGGGCAGATTTCTTACACCTCTGTCTGCACTCCTCCCCCTAAAATGTCTATTGCCTCCATTGTTTTTTTTTTCTCACCGTTATATTTCTTGCAGAGTCTGGGCTTATAAGAGGGGGTGAAGGATTTCTTGGTTTATGGATGGTTAAGGGTTCCAGCTCAAGTGATTTTTTGTTTAGAAGAAAGTCTAAGTCGCTGTCATACAAATTTGTTGGAGATGATACTGGGGAGTTTAGAGGGGTGGCTGATACCATTGGCTCTTTGCCTTTCGCAGATGGGATAATGCTCTTTTTGGGCGAGGGCGACGATGATGAAATAAATATGGTTTGGGAACCCACAGTAAAGTCCTTGAAAGGCTGGATGATCGGAGGGGGAGGAGGAATTTCTTTTTCATCATTCGGTTCTAGGGGAGGCGGACAAATGATAGCCTGGGTCTTTTTATCAACAATGGATCCAATCCTAGACGAGTTTTCTGGCAAGGTACCGTGGCTCTGAGAGAAATCCTGCGAGAAATACTGATGAGATTGGATGATATTGTTTTCCAAAATTTTAAATCCTTGCACAGCATCATGTTCCGATGGAGACAAACTAACTGTAGGAGATAGCTTCTCTTTTTCAGAAAACTAGGGAGAGTCTTCGCGAATTTTTTCATGAAGCAATCTGCATTTTAGAGCTGGGCACCAAGGGCAATTTTTAATTAGGTGTCATGTCCTGTGACATGTTGAGCACCTGAAGGGGATTCCCCAAAAATCCAGTCTTTGTTTTATTTTTAAGTCTCTCCAGGCAATCTCTATGCTATTCGCTTGTCTTTTTCCCCAAGGCATCTTGGGTCAACGTAGACAAATCTTCCTATGGCGTTTCCTATCTCAGTTAGAGTCTCCTTAGACCACAATCCCAGGGGAAGGCCAGGGAGTTTGACCCAAATCAAGCTATTTGAAGGGGTGTTCTTCAGTGGGTTGTACCCAATGTACCATCTATAGAGAGCAAGGAAGCTCCTTCTATGGACCCAAGGGCGTTTCTGAATGGTATGTAGATCACTGGCACTTAAGAAATGAAAGCAGTACCACTCTTTCATAAGATTAGGAACAATGGGAGTATATCCAATCAATGGTTTCCACTATACCTCAAGCCATTTTCTCATCCTGGCATCGTCCATTTCTGGAAAATGCCATCTGCCCACCAAAGCAAGTTCCTGTAGTGTAAAGTTTTGTAGATGTTCTATGCTAAGAGAAATTTCACTTTTCTCACAGCAATCATACAAGTAGTTAAGCAAAATGCAGATAGAACATATAAGCAGATCTTACAGAAGACAAATCAGAAACAGGAAAAATGTGTGTGTTCGTTTCGGCGGTCAACAGGATGCTTCAACCAGCAAAGTCTCCTTTGGTCAGCCAGCCCAGCATGTGTCACAACAACCCTCCAACCAGTAGATGAGTCAACCCAAGTCAATTCTACAAAAGTCAACGTTGCCCTGAAAAGTCAACGCAAGGGCAGCAAGCTAAAAGTCAACGCAGCAGCAAAACGATCAACCCTTTGACCTCGATTTTTGTGCCAAGTAGTACGGCCTTCAAAAATCGAACCTTCCACAAGTTTTCAGCTTGATTGGACCAAGCGTTGACCAAAGTCAACGCTGGTCAAACTTCTGCAAAACCCTAGCAGCAAAAAATCGTACTACAGCTCAGTACGGTCTGTCCTCTTCGTCCTGCCCACGTGTGGCTGAAATTCGTCCTCCAGGTAGCTCGTACTCTTTAGGATGAGAGAGGAAGATGTGAGTTGTGTTGTGATGAAATTCTCTCCAACTTTTCCTGTATTTATATCCATCAATGAGGGTGTGTGACACATCTGTTGGGCATGTGAGCCTACTGGCCGACCTTGCACATATAATTTATTAAGAATAATAAATTCAAAATATAAGTTCTGCTCATCGAATTAAGACTATTTTTATATGGATTTTACACCTCTCAGAAAGAGGAATCCAACAAAAATATTAGCCTCTTAATCTGAGCATCAGAACATGGAGTTTGGACCTAGTTGTCCAAATTTAACAAGGTGTGTAATGGTGCGAGATGCATGGAGTTGTTGCAACAACATAAAGGTCAGAGAGGGATCACTTGTCAGCGACATAGGGAGTTTCAACATCGAGGGTGTTTCTAGCCTGATGAAGATGTCAGAGTTGGGATCAGTTACTTACTTCTCAGTAACTGAGTTGCAGTGCAGTAGTTAGCAGTGGTAGTGCTATGGGTAGCACGATGCAGCATGATGAGAGGGGTTGTAGTGTAGATGCAACAGTGGCAGTGGCAGAGCCATGGGTAGTAGCACGGATGCAGAGGGAGTTGCAGTACGGATGCAATAGTGGCAGTGGCAGGGCCATGGGTAGCAGTACAAGATGTAGTAGTGCAGATGATGGGCAATGGGCTTAGCATCAGCACAGGGACCGATGTCGGATGATTAGGGTGATACTCGATGAGGAATATTGCTAGAGTACAGTCCTCGCTAAGAGGGATTGTTGATTTGGGGTAGCATCGGATGTGCTCTAGCCACAAAAATTGGTGGAGAGGCTAAGGCACATGGGTATTAGTGGCAGTGGCAGGGCCATGGGTAGTAGTACAAGATGCAGTAGTGCAGATGATGGGCAATGGGCTTAGCGTCAACACAGGGACCGATGTCGGATGATTAGGGTGATACTCGATGAGGAATATTGTTAGAGTACAGTCCTTGCTAAGAGGGATTGTTGATTTGGGGTAGCATCGGATGTGCTCTAGCCACAAAAATTGGTGGAGAGGCTAAGGCACATGAGATCTCCAATACCCAGAAAGGGTTTGGGTAGATTCTAAACATTTTGAGAGATACTAAAATAATTAATATTTTTAATAGAGTCCCTAAGTCTAAACTTAGGGAAAATAAAATGTTAATGTGAATTAATATAAAACTGTTTTAGAATGGTCCAAAAGTGATAGATCAAGCCAGATCTAATCTTAGCCGTTGATTAGGGACTTAATCTCGACCGTTGATTTGTCAACGAGAAAAGTATAAGAGGAGGCTTGACGGTCACTTGGAGAACACACCAACAGATCAAGATTTCGACTTTCTGGGGCTAGGTTTGCTGAGATAGTTGAGAGAGTGATCAGGAGTTGCAGCTGAGGGGCAGTGAATACAGAAGCAGAGAGGCATAGATAGTGCTAGGAGGATCAGTGCAATAGTCGGGAAAGATGACGCAGAGGGCAGAAGCTAGAATTTCCAGGAACAATCGGGAAAACTGACACAGAGGGTAGAAGTCGGAACTGTCGGGAACAACCGGAACTGTTGGGAGCTGCCAGAACAGCCGGGAAAGCTGACACAGAGGGCAGAAGCTGGAATTGCCTGGAACAGCTGGAACTGCCTGGAACAGCTGGAACTGCCTGGAACTGCCGGAACAACCGGGAAAGATGACGCAGAGGGCAGAAGCCGGAACTGTCGGGAACAGTCAGAACTGCTGAGAACTACCGGAATAGCCGGGAAAGCTGATGCAGAGGGCAGAAGTCGGAACTGTAGAGATTTTTCTCTGTTAGCTGAGCTAGATTTGGCACCCAGATTGTATTATGAAACTGCTTAATAAATCAAACTCTCAGATAGTTGCACTGGTTTTCCGGCATTGGGTTTTTCTGGGGATATTAGTCCAAAAATAACGGTGTCATTTGTGTGTTTGTTTCTGTTTCCTTCAGTTGATGATTTGTAATGTGTTGAGCATGTAGTTGTTTTTATTTTCAGTATTTACATGGTAAATAACTTGTTAATTAATCAGAATAAGTCGGAAGGAATAAATCAGAAAGTACATGGAGGGTTTCTAACTGTTAGACTTAGAAACTTCAACAGGTACAGGCACACTAGGGTTAGTTGGCCGACCTTCAGATTCACCAAACTGGGGGGCAGAGTATGAGGTTCCCTATGGGGAAGCTTCTTTAGGGAAAAGGAGGCCCAAGTGGCTTCAAGACACCTTGAAGGAAACAGAGTCTGTAGGTCCTCTGAAGAGGGTGAACAGGGAGAGTGTGCCACCTGAGCAGTTTTTCAGTTATGTAGCCAAGGCTACCAACATTGTTGACTCTGAGCTTACTAGCTATGAGGAGGCTGCCAGCCAGGAGGTACGATGAGAGGCTATGGTGGAGTATGTCTATCATTAAGAACAATGTCTAGGAAGTGGTGCCTAGGCCTGAGGGCAAGTCGGTTGTGACTTCGAGGTGGCTCTACAAGATCAAGCATGCTACGGATGGCAACATTGAGAAGTTCAAGGCGAGGTTTGTGGTTAGAGGGTTCTCACAGATAGAGGGAGTTGACTATGATGATACCTTCACCCTCGTAGCTCGATACACTTCTATTTGGTCCCTTATTTCTATTGCTGCAGAAATAGGTTGGTAGATCCATCAGATGGATGTGGAGATAGCATTTCTGAACGAAATTATAGAGGAGGTGGTGTATGTTGAGCGGCGAAAGGGCTTTGAGGTACTTGGGCGGGAGACCCATGTATGCTGGTCGAGGCCAACACTCTACGAACTTAAGCAAGCTCCGAGAGTTTGGTATTCGAGGATTGATACTTACTTGTAGCAGATGGGTTTCACGAAGAGTGGTGTAGATCCGAACCTATACTACATTATTGTAGGGGATGATCCACTCATTCTTGTGCTATATGTTGATGACTTGTTCATTACTGGGGCAAAGAGATTGGTTAGTGGTTGCAAGGAGGATCTTGCTATGGAGTTCGAGATGAAGGACATTGGGTTGATGCATTACTTTTTGGGGCTTGAGGTGTGGCAGGGGGAGGGGCATACCTTGCTGGGGCAGGGGCAATATGTTGTGGATGTGTTGAGCAAATTTCACATTGCAGACTATAGACCAATGTCTACACCTATGATCACCAACTAGAAGAAGCTTCATGCTTCAGATTCTAGTTTGGTGGATCCCACATTGTATTATTGGGTCCTTGATGCATCTGGTCAACTCTAGGCCAAATATATGCTTTGCGGTGAACACTAGCCAGTTCATGGTTGAGCCCAGGAGGGTGCACTGGGTAGGTGCAAAGCACATTCTTCGTTACGTGCAAGGGACTGTTGATTATGGTCTAGACTATATGCAAGGAGATGGAGTGAGGTTGGCAGGGTACATAGATGCAGATTGGGAAGGCTGTGCTTCTGACAGGAAAAGCACTTCAGGGTGTTGTTTTGGATTGGGTTCGACAGTTGTGTCATGGTTTAGTCGAAAGCAAAAGACAGTTGCTTTGAGCTCTTTTGAGGCTGAGTATATGGCTGCTAGTTAGGCTAGTTGTGAGGCCATTTGGCTTCGCAAGTTGTTGCATGGCCTATTTGATCAGGAGCTGAGACTGGCGATTATTCACTGTGATAATTAGAGTTGCATTAAACTCACGAAGAATCCAGTGTTTCATGACATGTCAAAACAGATTGACTTCAGATATCATTTCATCAGGGACTATGTTTAGAAGGGGGCAGGGAAGTTGGAGTATATATCAACAGATGAGCAGGTGGCCGATGTTCTCATGAAGTCCTCGCCAGGAGGCAAGCATGTCCATTTCAGGGACAATATGGGTGTGGTGAGAAACACTTACCTTGGTAAGAGGGAGTTTTGGTTTTTAACGTACCTTAGACAAGTGGTTTCCCATGGGTTAGTCTCTACTTAGAGAAAAGCGTCCAAAATAATTCTTTTCCTAAGTGTGACTTTATAAAGTAAAAATGACTTTATAAGTGGTAAAGTCAATGTTAAATTGTAAAGTGAAAAGTGACTTTAGACATAAAGTACAATGTGGGTACTTTATTTAATGGATGAGTTAAAAAATAGAATCTGAGAATTAAATGCACATTTATTCTCATCCCTTGATCTGAATGAATCCGAGCCATTAGATCTTAAGGTTGCCCAAGAGTCATTTAGGGAAACAAAAGGGGGAAAAGAAAAGAGAGATTGCATTCATTCTTCATGAGCAGATTGGAGAAAGGACGCTGAGAGTTGGAGAAAAGTTCTGAAGGAGAAATTTGTTGCAGCAAGCTGAAGGAGTGATTTCTGGGCAAAGTTGGGCATGAAATCAAGACATAGAAGACAATAAAAGGTACAGTACGAACAACATTTAATGTTGTGAGTTGCGCACCGTTTGAGAGAAGTTTTTGAGATTTATTTTTTTGAAAAAAAAATTTGTACAGTCCATATAACGGTGTGGAAATCCATACAACCCATACGGAATCCATATAGTACAGTCAGTACGGTCGTATGTGTACTGTACATATTTCAGCTTCAAGTGGGCACGAAAATCAAGGCAAAATGGGCACAATTTTCAAGGAGTTTCGGGTTGAAGAGATAAGTTGTATTTTGCTATTTTGTTTTGTCTGCAAATGTATTTTCTCTGAACTTGAAAGATAAATAAATTTGAAGAGCTTTCTAACAGGTTTTGCCCGGAGAAGATTGAAGGGGTTTTGTTTGGGTCTAAGTTGACAAAAAATCTTTGTATTTTTATATGTGTTACTGGTTTGTTTATGTCCATCTTTATTTTCAGCATGTGTTGATAGTCCCATGTGTTTTAATCTGAAAATTTCAATTCCAGAATTCTATATGTTGAATGTATGTTTATGGGAAAGGGTATTTAATTGAATGGGAGTGATAAGGTGAAATTAAAATTGGGTTGGATTGCAGGAAACTTTGTTTTGTCATCAAATTTCAATAGATCTAGCACATTACAGTCTAAAGCCTCCATTCTCTTAGCTAATATAGTTGGAGTGCCATTGGACATACCCCTCAACGCTACATTATTGCGATTGGAGGCCCTTAATTCCATCTCCATTCCCTGGTAGTTCATTAAGAACTTCCACAATGAGTATAGTCGTTTTAGTCCCCATACAACATTGGTGTTTGTAAGATCCAATATATATAAGTCATTGGTAAATGTGTAATTGCCCAGTGTCAAGTTCAAGCATGGAACGCTTTGTGTGCATGTCATGTTATATCCATTAGCCGCTACAACATTAAAGCAAATTCTTCCGTGGAATAACTTCTCTTTGCCACCAATGTTGCATCGATGAAGTTGTGAGTTGTCCCACCATTGACCAAGGCTATGACTCATTGTCTCTGTATTACCCCCTTGATCCTGAAGGTGTAGTTCCCGAGGATTCTAGAAAGAGTGGCGATAACACCACGCTTAATCCCTGTACAAGGTTTGTCATCCCCTTTAGCTTCCTTGTGGGATTGCTCCCCCTCTGAATTGCTAGGCCCATTGCTTGGTGCTAGCCATGTATCTTGTTCATCGTCCCTTTCTGACAACACCTCAATATAGTGGACTTTTTGTAATGTTCCCAATTTTTGTGAGTGCAAAATCAACTAAGGAGTTTTGCCAATTTTTGGTGATAGTAAATAAAAAGGAGAAAATATTATTTTGTGGAAGAAAAGTGGAAATTATTATTTTAATGAAGAATGGCGGCAAAGTAATATTTTATTAGTGGAAGGTGGGGACCACCAAGGGAGAGGGCTAGCAATTATACACAGAGCTTGGAGGCCTCCATTTGGTATTTTTTGATTATTTGACAATTTAACACTAGTTATCTTGAGTTGCTTAGCTAAGAAAACCTGTGTTGTTCAACACAAAGAATTTCCGAGCGAGAATTCCACCCTCATTTCGGAGAACTTCGAGTGTCTCCTTAGTGAGGCAATTTGGGGAGCTCAATTCACAGCTTCCATTGGACATCATTGCAGGAGTTTACTCAATAGTGCACATTTCTTGAGCGCAGAGGTATTGTTGTGGAGCACATTGTGGGAGCACGTGTGGTTTAGAGGCTCCGTGCTTTTGCAAGGAATTTTCTTATTGTTAGACCAGAGTTTGGATAACAGTTTGCCGAGCTGGATTGGAGGTTATTACATGGGGCGTTTTTTCTATCTTTGGCAGGGGCGCAAAAGCTATTTGATCAAGTGTTGCGCAGGGGTTTAAAGAAGTGGATCCGGGAGAGATAAGGGCTGAAGATAGGAGGTATTTCTCAATGGAGAATTTAGCCGGAGCTGGGAGATATTTCCCTTGGTAGATTTGGGCATAAGTCAGTAGGATCAAAACTTTGGGGCGTTTTATTGATCAGGTTGGGCAATTCACACTTGTTGGGGGTCACCAAGGGTCGGTGGATTTAACCCATACCCTTTCTGTGTTTTTGTGGGTTTATTGGGAGGAGTCTCCGACTAATTTTATAGAATTTTCCGGTTGATATTTAGGCCTGAAATCCACATTCTTATAGCTGGTGAATTGTTAGTTAGCTGACGAATTTGTATGACTTGGTGGGCTTAGTTTTGGTTTTGATTGGGCCAAACCTTTTTTGGATTTTGGGAGAGGAGTTCAGAGCTAAATTTTCAGAGCATTCTGAGGAGTATTCAGCCCTAATATCAACATTCCAGCCAACAACAAGTAGCAAATTATTTCTGGATAGTGCACAATTCACTCCGAGACCATTTCTACTGCTTGGGTTCAGGCCATTTTTCGGGTTCTGCTCAGCTTGCACCACAAACCCGGGTTCCAAAATTTCAGCTCATTTTATGTACTCTTTTATCATAAAATTAATCAAATGGCTCAGATTATGTTGGTGGACATTTTGGTGTTTTAGTTGTGTATGAATTCCAGTTTATTTATTGTTCCTAGTCCATTTTTTGGTATTATTTGTTAAATTCCAATTAGGAATATTACACTTTTCCCTTTCCTAAGCAACTATGACCTGGTTTCCATGGTTCCTTGCACTTGAAACTGAGTTTACTCTTTCTCAACTCGCTTTGAGTCTTGCCATCCAACCTGTTCTTCCCAACCCACTCTCTTTCAGATGACCTCCTATCTTTGTTCTTCTGAGTGATGAGTGGTTTGGATGGAAATTTAGTTTTAGGTAATGCATCTTCCATGTCTCACATTATAGCGATGGCATCTTGTAAGGTGGTGGGTTTGAAGGCCTTAACCCACCCATGCAGTGGCTTGACTAAACCCTCTGTGAAGAGCATGATCAGCCTCTGTTCAGATATGTATGTCACCATAACAACCACTCAATGACTCAATGAAATTCCAAATTGTAGGCATCTATTGTGGTGGCTTGCTTGAGCCGTGTTAGCTCCCTATAGTGTATCTCAGAATCCTTCCTGTCAAACTGGTCAATCAACCTTTTTTGTGAAGTCCACATAAGAAGTAATGTTGGAATGTCACAGGGTGAACAATCCGTGGTACTACCATTGATGAGCTTCTCCTTCCAAATGCAAGGTGGCGAACTTGATGGCATTTGCTTCAAACATTGGGTTAAGTTGGAAGTAAGTGTCTAACTTTTGTACTCACGCTGAGTATTTGGATAACCTATCAAAGGCGGGGATGGACAA
This sequence comes from Pinus taeda, assembly GCA_000404065.3. NCBI lineage: Eukaryota > Viridiplantae > Streptophyta > Pinopsida > Pinales > Pinaceae > Pinus > Pinus taeda. The sequence continues at coordinate 24,328 of APFE030895205.1, forward strand.
TTTTCCAACATTGTGCAGTAGATCACAGTTCTGTTGCATGCTGCTATTATTATCCCTGGGCCTATGTCTGTACTTAATGTTACTGAACTCTGTAAAGGTCGTAGCTGCTCGAACACCCTCTCCTAGTGATGCATACTTCCGAGAATATTTTGAAAAATCTCCATTCTGTTCTGTAGGTCCTTGGTTTATTGCTCCCTAACCATCTAGAAACTGGGGTAGTAGAAGTCTGGGCATCCTCCTACTGGTTGTCCCTGTGCAGAGACGTTAAAAGAACCAGGATTATGGTTGTTGCTTCCTTCTGCCAAACTCCGGCTGCCTCCGTTAGATCCATTAGCACAATTGTTACCCACATTACTTAGATTTACCAAAGCTTGGGTAAGAAGTTGGGCCATCTGCTGTTGCCCTTGTGCCATTTGTTGAGCCATCTGCTGCTGCCCTCTTGCTAGCTTCCCCAAGATGCCTAAGGGGTTAATCTGTGGTGGTTGCTCTTCCCTGTTTGCCATGACTGAATTGTTGGTACCCTTATTTTTCTTCACTGTAATGTTGTCCCTATCCTCCGGGAGCATCCAGAAATCATATGCTCACAGGCTGGCAGGATGCACAACTTTGATACCATTGTAATATCCCTCTTAGAGGGATTACCCTTAGGGTGCAATTCTGAGTTAGGGTTTCAAATAAACACATGACAGAACTGTATCTCATAACAGTGTTGCAGCTCATATTAGTCTATAAATCAGTGATGATCTTTATTGAATGCACAATAGCATAATAAACTACTCAATTAACAGTTGATTCTTCAAGCACCCACTGTGAATTAGGGCCAAACTGACCAGACACTAGCAATCTTACTATACAGCACAAGATCCACAGTTCCCCAGTAGGGATAAAAACGTAAACTTAGTTCAAAGTTTACAGACTAAAACCGTTCACTGTTATTCAACAGTTGGGCACATGAGTTGTTCTGACCTTAGGTTGATTGAAGCCACACAGATTTTCCGGTTTGCTTCAGTTCTCCTGCGTGCTGCTTAGACCCCGCTCCACCTCTAATATCCTTTGCTGCCTTAGCTTCCAGCTAGCTACACCCGTTTTAAATCCTAATGGTGGCCCTTTGCTGTCCTGAACCAGGCCTGCTATTAGAATCCAGCCTTCCGCTGCGCAGACAATCAGATCTCAACTTTCCCTGCCTTAGGAAGATATTTACCAGCCCTGTCTGCCTCAGCAAGGTGGATTCAGCCCCACTGCCACAGAAATGTAGGCTCCTGCCCTTTTCTGCCTTAGAAAATAGTCTTCCGCCCTTCGCTACCTCAGAAAGGAAGATACCAGCCCTTCGGTGCCTCAGAGATAGTTTCCAGCCAAAATTCGGTCCTGTAGCAAAGAAAGATAGGAGGATTGGCTAGGGTGGAATCTTTCAACACCAAAATCATTCAGAGAAAAGGGTCTTAAAAGCCTCCAAGAGCCTCAGCCCAAAATCAAGAAGAATAACAATTCATGATTATCATAATGACTCTCCTCCCTTACTTTTATTGTTTCTCTTTGGATCTTTTCCCTTCTAAATTCAAATTTGAGTGACTTGTAAGTTTCTCTCCATTTATGCCAATGTAATTTTTATTATGTAATGGTATCTAAGTAACATTAAATAATAATTCCCCCTTTTGAAATGACTATGGCGTACAAGGTTAAATAGGCTACCACGTCCTTCCTTGGGCAATTAATTTGAAGAGGACATTACATTGGATGCTTCCAATTGTGCCAACCTCGTGAACCTGTTATTTGGACCCTCTAGATGTCTTTGATTGTGAGGGAATGCAAAATATTAATGGCACTTTGATCTTGCATTGGAGTGTTTTCTAAAATGGTGACCACATTCCTTTGATGTTCTCACTACTTTTTAGGGCAGATTCCTGAAGACTAAAACATTGCTGATACCAGTATATTTTGTGGTCAGATAATCATCATCTTTTTCACGAAAGCTGCTGACTGTCAAACAACTGTGATATTTTGTTGTTGGCAGATTTTCATTTCACCTTATTCATGGGGTGCAGACATCCTTTCTTACTGTAACTATGTATTCAATATCTAGAAACAGTTTCAGGCGGAAGAATTTTGTTTTATTTCTGAAGATCGATATTAACCTATGGCTGTGTTGTTGTTTGAATTTTTTTTTTCTCAATTTTTTTTGTTTATGTTTACAGTGTTGAGCAGGATGGATTTCTACTACCAACACGTCTTTCAATAGCTGCAGCTGATTGTATTTTGATATGCACTCAAGCATTAACAGAAGAGGAGAGCTTTCCGAAATCTGTCACAAGTAAAAGGATGGAAGAGCACAAAGATAACAGACAGTTAGTCACCCCAATAAATATAGCTGAAAATTCTGAGGGGTGTTTTTTAGAAGACTTGCCTAGTACATCAGGAAGAGGACCATTAAGCATCGAGAGAGAGACTCTACTGTGGGATCAGCTGGACAATTTGGTTACTCTTGTTCAATGCCTTCAGATGGTAAGTTGAAGCTTTGATCTCATGCATGTCTTTCATTTAAGCTTTTCTTTAGATTGATAGTGGGAACTAATGACTTTCAAAACAATCTTCTTAGGGGAGAATTTTATATGGTATTTCCGAGCAGTCATGGTTATATGAGACTGAGAGGGGAGAATATGGGAGTATTTTCTTTGACTGTTATATTTGGGTTTAAGTTGAGCAAGATAATTCACTGTGCAGTGGAGCAAACGGAGCAGGCCTTTGCATGCGAAGGGATTGGAGCAAGTATCTAAGCGGTTGCATGGAATGAGAACCTACCGTGATTCTCTCAGAGATAAGTCAGGTAATAATCTTTTGGTTTCTGTTCAATAGCATAAGGATATTGTGTCCTTAAGAATAATTTCTGGATATTGGATTTGAAAAACAACTTTCTTTTTCTTTTTGTCTTTTTCCCTATTTTAGATGTGAGTGAATCTGAGATGAAGATTGGAACATCATTGCTTTCTGCTTGTTGGAAGCACTATGCAAAGCTCATGTTTCTAGAAGCCCGTAGTTCTTCTGATCAATTTAAGGGAACACTTAGGCAGTTCATGGCAGCTCTCCAGGTATATATTTCTTACTGCAGGCATTCCTAAATTATTTTGGCCGCCAGTTTGCATTTGCATTGTTCCCTAGAATATACATCTTGCACAATTCTGTTTTCATACTGGAATGTTTTGTTCTTCATATAAGTAACTGCAATTCAACAGTGCATTCATTGTGACAGATTAAAAGAGGTACGCTATCTTTGGACCATTTCTTAAGAAATGAGTCTTTTCTTTTAGAAACTGTATCTGTATCAGTTGTATTGCAGGATAAATTATCATTTCTCAGTGGTTTGTTTTCTATAGTAATATTTGAATTATCTGCTGGTATTATTTTCTGAAATGGAGAATTGTTGATTTTGATGAAGAAAGATAGCCAGTGTCTTTGAAAGATTTGAAGTTTGAACAAATGGCGATGTTTGCTATGGTTTTCCAGAGAGTAATAATTGTCATCTCCACTGTCAACTTTCAAAATCAAGGTTTTCATTATGTTGTAATAGCCTTTTTCAGTTGATCTGCTTAGTAACTTGAAAAGTATCTGTTATGGACATGTTTCCCACTTGCCTGCAACACAAATTCGTATATAACATAAATTTAAGAAGATACATTAGCATGCAATGCAAATGTCAATACATTTACGCAGTTTCTGAGGGCAGTAGGTGACTTGTCGATCCTTTTGGATACTTCTGACTGTGGAAATGTAATATGACCATCATCAGATCTACTATCTGACCAGAGTGTATGTGGTTAGTACCAACTGACATTGATAGCCATTCTTCATGCAGGTTTTTTCTATATTTTCTTGCTGCTTTAGTGTCTAACAAATCCATATTGTTTAAAACTATCTAGTATTTTTCACTATTTTCGAATAGTGTGTTTGCTGAGTGTAGATTTTGTGATTTCAAGGAGTGCACCTTTTGTGTTTATTTTACTTAGTATTTTTGACATCCTTTCATAATCAGAATAATTGTTGGAATTTCCTAGTCTAACTGTTAGAAACCTTTCATGCACTTTTCTGATTTATTTCTGCCTACTTGTTCTGATTAATTAACAAGTTACTTACCATGTAAATACTGAAAACAAATACAGGTGCATGCTCAACACGTTATAGATCATCAACTGAAGGAAACAAAAACAAGCACACAAGTGACACTGTTGTTTTTGGACCAATGTCCTTGAAAAACACAATGTGGGAAAACCAGTGCAACTATTTGAGGGTTTTATTATTATGCAGTTTCTGAATACAATGTGGGTGCCAAAACCGGCTCACCCAATAGAGAATAATCTCGACAGTAGTACCTCTCTACTCGGAAGCAGATATTCTGGCTGAAACCCTGAATAAACACTCTAACAACTCCCAGATCCAATTTGCCCCACGAAAAACCCCAGTGTCAGCCTCTAGGGACTGTGTCAGCCCTTTCTGGCCTAGCGTCTGCCCAGCGTCACCCTAGCTCGCCCTGCGTCAGCCTGTGGAGGCACTGCGTCAACTCGTAGAGCCTTTGCGTCACCCACGCTGACTCTTTGAGACACTGTGCAACTCCTGGCTGCCTCTGCTTAAGCCTAGGCTAGCTCTGCGTGAACCTCTGGCTGGCTGTGTGTCCCTCTCTCCTGGCTTCCACTCTAATCCTCCTCGTACTATCTCTGCCTCTCTGCTTCTGTATTCACTGCCCCTCAGCTGCAACTCTGATCACTCTTTTGACTTCCTCAGCAAATCTTGCCCTAGAAAATCGAAATCTTGATCAACTTGGTGTATCTTCCAAGTGACCCTCAAGGCCCCTTTTATACTTTTCTCGTAGACAAATCAACGACCGAGATTAAGTCCCTAATCAACGACTAAGATTAACTCTGGCTTGATCCATGACTTTTGGACCCTTCCAACACAGTTTTATATTAATTCACATTAATATCTTATTTTCCCTAAGTTTAGACTTAGGAACTCCATTAAAAATATTAATTATTTTAATATCTCTCAAACTGTTTAGAATCTGCCCAAACCATTTCTGGGTATTGGAGATCTCATGTGCTTTAGCCTTTCCACCTATTGACGTGGCTAGATCACATCCGATGCTACCCCAAATCAACACTCCCTCTTAACAAGGATTGTGCTCTAGTAATAATCCTCACTGAGCATCACCTTGATCATCCGACATCAGTCCCTGTGCTGATGCTAGGCCTGCTACTCGACATCCTCTGCACTGCTGCATCATCTACTGCTACCCATGGCCCTACCGCTGCCACTGTTGCATATGTACAACAACTCCCTCTGCATCCGTGCTGCTACCCATGCCTTTGCAACTGCCACTGCTGCATCTGCACTGGAATCCCTCTCATCATGCTGCATCGTGCTGCCCATAGCACTGCCACCATTAATGGCTGCACTGCAACTCAGTTACTGAGAAGTAAGTCACTGATCTCCCAACTCTGACATCTCTGTCAGGCTAGAGACACTCTCGATGCTGAAACTCCCTCTGTCACTGACAAGTGCTCCATCTTTGACCTCTGCGCTGTTGCAACAACTCTATGCATCTCGCATTGTTGCCTCACGTTGTCTTGGGAATCTTGCACTGTAGCTCCCTCTGATGCTCCATCTGCATCCGTCTCTACTGACATCCACCAGTACTACTACTCCTCTTTGGGGCTCCCGTAGCAAGGTATAATACAAGAGGTTGGATACTTTGAGATCCTGCCCCTCATCACCTGTAGTTCGTCTGACTATAGCTCGATGTTTCCCCACTTCCGCTCAAGTGGCGTGTGAGCACTCATGGCACAGTCATCATCTGTCTCCACTTCCTTCTCTGCCCTTATTGGCGCTGCCTTGGTCTAGGAAGCCTCTCCTTTGCTCTTCTTCCTTGGACACCGGCTCACATAGTGACCCAGTTCCCCACAGTTGAAGCATTTGACCTTGGAGAGGTCCTTCTTCTTCCGTTTCTCCTGCTTTCCCTTAGATGCTAGGGCAACATCCTCCTCTTCCTCCTTGATTCTGATCCTTTTTCTGTTGCTTCCCGCCTTGCTTAGCCTTCTGATCTCTTCTTGGCAAAGAGCCGCCCACATTTCCTCCCAATCTGGAAGGGTCGCCCTACCCAGTATGCTCTGGACAAACAGCTTCTAGTCTTCTGAGACTGTGTCCAGGGTTTTCTCACCATTAATTCTTGATCTGATGTGGCTCGTATGAAAGTTAGCTAATTTCGGATTTCCTTCAATCGACCGAGGAAGGTGTTGATCTGTTCTCCCTTCTGCATCTGGTATGACTGCAACTAATTTTCTAGTAGCATCTTCCTTTGCACGGAAGTACGCTGAAACAACATCTTTAGGGCCTCCCACATCTCATTTGCTGTATTCTTCTCGGCAATGTGTGGTACTACATGGTCCTTGACCCCGCCAAGGATGATGCTCTTGGCCCTCGCCATTGCATCCTCGTACTTGTTGTTATTAGCCGGGTCAACTGTCCTGGTCTCTTACCCCGTTCACTGCCATCTCGCTGCTCCTCTACTGCCCTTCTAGAAGTTCTTGGTGTGACTCCCTCAGAGCCTCGATTTCCCTCCTGGAAACCCTTTTGCCAATGTCGAGATGCCCCTACTCCAATCCTTAGTGCCGCTCCACCACTGATCCAGATTTCTTGGCTAGAAACCCTCGGTAGAGTTGCTTGGTCTTGCCCTGTTAGTTTTTGTTCTAACTACAGTACCCCACCAACTTCACTATGCAATTTACCCACAACCTCCAACAAACTGAAGGTTAGAGGTTCTAGGCTCTGCGCAATCTTGGCACCAACAAAATCTGTATCCCCTGGCCACGAGCGTCAATCCTTCCTGACTGAGAAAGATGACCGGGCATTGTGTAGGTCGAGTTTGCTCCCCTCTGCCACTGTGTTGATCCTCTTCCCGGCTCAAACTTGATGATGCAGGTAATGTGTCACCCCTTCCTTGCTGCTTCTCTGCTAGGGACAACTTCTGTCACTCGGGACAATTGTTTTCTACTGCTGTTGCTCTGCTCGGCTGATGTCCTCAGTTCTCCTATGATCTGTAACCACCCTCTGATACCATGTTGGAATTTCTAAGTCTATTTGTTAGAAACCCTTCATGCACTTTTCTGATTTATTTCTGCCTACTTGTTCTGATTAATTAACAAGTTATTTACCATGTAAATACGGAAAATAAATACAAGTTCATGCTCAACACATTACAGATCATCAACTGAAGGAAACAAAAACAAGCACACAAGTGACACCGTTGTTTTTGGACCAATGTCCCCGGGAAAACCAATGCAGGAAAACCGGTGCAACTATTTGAGGGTTTTATTATTATGCAGTTTTTGAATACAATGTGGGTGCCAAAACTGGCTCACCCAACGAAGAATAATCTCGGCAGTAGTACCTCTCTACTCGGAAGCAAATATTCTGGCTGGAACCTCGGATAAACACTCCGACAACTCCCAGCTCCAATCTGCCCCACGAAAATCCCATCGTCAACCTCTAGGGACTGCGTCAACCCTTTATGGCGTAGCGTCACCCTAGCTCACCCTGCGTCAGCCTCTGGAGGCACTGTGTCAGCCTTTAGAGCCTCTGCGTCACCCACGTTGGCTCTCTGAGGCACTGCAAAGCTCCTTGCTGCCTTTGCTTGAGCCCTAGTTGGCTCTGCGTGAACCTCTGGCTGGCTCTGCGTCCCTCTCTCTTGGCTTCTGCGCTAATCCTCCTGGTACTATCTCTGCCTCTCTGCTTCTGTATTCACTGCCTCAGCTGCAACTCTGATCACTCGTTCGACTTTCTTAGCAAACCCTGCCCTAGAAGATCGAAATCTTGATCAACTCGGTGTATCTTCCAAGTGACCCTTAAGCCTCCTTTTATACTTTTCTCGTTGACAAATCAATGGGCGAGATTAAGTCCTTAATCAATGACTAAGGTTAACTCTGGCTTGATCCATGACTTTTGGACCCTTCCAACACAGTTTTATATTAATTCACATTAATATTTTATTTTCCCTAAGTTTAGACTTAGGGACTCCATTAAAAATATTAATTATTTTAATACCTCTCAAACTGTTTAGAATCTACGCAAACCATTTCTAGGTATTGGAGATCTCATGTGCTTTAGCCTCTCCACCACTTTTCATGGCTAGAGAACATCTGATGCTACCCCAAATCAACAGTAATTATACTGTTGTAGTCTCAATTATGTACATGACATTGCACTGCTTTAGATGCCTTGTCCTTAATGCAGTTGAAGAATGAAAAGACTTTTGAAGCTTTAAACAAGATTCTTGCACTGCATAGTGCATGAATCCATCCTAGGTCAATCTACTCTGGTATTGCTTGTAAACAAGGTTCTCTGACAAAACTTCTTTGATTACGATTCAAAGGATGCCTTTGATTTGCAATGAAGTTGTGCTAGAATTGAGATTCTTCGTAATGTAGGTAGAAAATTGTCTTTGTTCAAAGCAACGCTAATAAATTTATTGGTTAATGTGACAACTTATGTGATTAGGCTATCAGTAAGTGTCTTTCTAACATGATTCTTCTTGATCTTTGGGTTAGTATTTGAAACGAACAAAGTTCGTTCTTCAGTTTAAATACTCTAGAAGACTTGGAATATGTAGATCCCCATTGAGAGTACAAGATTATATATTAAATTTATGAATAAGAATGATGATACAATGAGAGTGAGAGGCTTGCTTATATACCAAGCATGTGTCTCGTCATGGAGAGTCATGTCTCATTTAGACACGCCTCTTCAACCTAATTACTAATTAACTAAACATTATTTATGATTATTATCATTTACATTATTTCCTATATATTTTATTCATAACATTGCCTTCCTCTTCAAAAAATTTTTGTCCTCAAAGTTTGTTGATCCAAAAGGCTTGATCTCTTTTTCGGTTTCGAATGCCTTCTCATCTCGGCACTATCATCTTCATTGATACAAGTTGATATGATCTTCTATGTGACAAACAAAACTGTCACACTGAGAAGGGATCAGACCATCCTAGATTAATCTTTTGTGGAATATTCTGATCACTGAAATTTTGTAACGAATTGTCATTATAACACTAGATTGAGGTTACTTCAATATTCTTTGGAACATCAGTTTGTTGTTTCTGTTCTGAATGGTACATATATGTAGTTTGATTGAGTTGTCTACTCTCGTGATTTGGATGTCGATATGAAACTTTTTTGGTTGGACTTTCTCTTATTGGGATTGTGGCAATTTTTTGATTTTCTTCTGACAAAGATGTTGAATTGGTTACAGAACATTCACTTGGGATGTTCATTGTCTAAACTGCAACATTTAAGTTTGTATTTTTTTCAACTTGTGTGTCTTCTTCCTGAGTTGTGACATTCACTTGATCGATATCTGCTGTTTTTTCGTAAACTTGAATTCTTGCATTTGATGCTTCCTTCTCGATAAGTTGTTGTACCTTGTTTTCTAATGACTTCTTATCCTTCTTAATCTTCTTAATTTGTATCAGTAATTTTTCACTATGGTCTTTAAGCTGAGAAACTTCTTCATTTTTGTTAGCGGTGATCTTGTCAATTTCATTTTGCATATTTTGTATTACTTTTTTACTTTCTTGAGAAATGACTTTTGCGATATGTTGCATATCTTTTGGTGTTAAGGAATCATGCTTCACTGTAACATCTTGTAATGTTATCTTTTTCTTTTTGTATGAAAATGTCAAAAACTTCTTCTTCATATTTAGGATAACAGATCCTGAACCCAGAATTATATCACTATTGTCGCAAAATAAGGTTTTAATGGTGAATAGTGATACAAAAGTATACTCTCCAATACTTAGTTGTAGATTGCTTATGTCGTATTGTTTGTCACTTGTGTCAACAAAATTCGTTTCGATTATATTTGATTCAGAAATCACTAATTGGTTAGCACATTTAGTATTTTGAGTAGGATCAATAGAGATGATAACATCATTTCCCGCAAGTGATCCTTTGAGTTTGAATAGCGCACCGACATATATACTAAAAGTTTTAGGAAACCTTCCCTCTTTCATTTCCGACTTTGACTCAATTTCTTTCTCTTCAACAGTTGTCTCATTTTTTGTTTTTTTCCCTCAATTTCGAATTCCTCTAGCAATTGACTCCCTTGAATTGACTAACCCCTTTTTCTTTTCGCCTTTGATATTTAGACTTTTACTCTCTTTTAGTAGAACCTTTCCTCCTTATATTTCAAAAATGGCCCTTTCTTATTTTAATTATCATAATAATTTGATTATTATAATAATTTTCCTTCGTTAACAATTACTCGATGATTTCAATTGAAGATGTACGAGCAATGTAATTTCTTGGACAAAATGGATTATGGTTGACTAATTTTTTTTTTATTTGTTTATGATTAATGTCATGTATGGACATGATGGTAGGAATGGGTGTAAGGTTCACTAAATGGTTTGACAATTGATTTTACACTATGAATTCAATTTAAGGAATCAATTGTAGTGTGAAATAATCAGCTTCGATTGTGGCCGGAATCACACAAATTATATAGCATTTACATGAACTTCAACACTTTAGCATTAGAGCAAATGTACGACGGTGGTTGGAGAAGTATGGACAGTGGTTGGGTGGCTTGTATGTTATTAGCGGTTACAGCAGTGTGAATTTATGGCAGTTGGCAGCTTACATTTGCCATGACTATAAGGAAGGCGACGCACAATGGTCGAACGGGTGCACAGAGAATAGGCGGATGGCAACGATGATAGTTAAGGTATGTCGGCGCTCGACCAGGGATGGTTGGCAGCATCTATATGCCTGTTGAATTGCTGCGACTGTGTTGTGGCGGCGTTCGCTCTGGTGATGGCAGTCTGCAACAATGACAAGGACAGGGGTTCACAGTGGGCGTCAGTGTCAATTCTATCGACAACACTGTGGGATTTGCAGTTGCATGGGACTATTTGATAGCTACAACGTTCTGCTGTTGACGAAGAACATAGAGTAATGTTTAATGTTTATTTTTATTTGATATAAAATTTGTTTTTCTATTTTTATTTTTCTAATTATATTATCATTATTTTTTTAATATATAATTTCTATTTTTTTTTCAATAATTTTTTTTTATTAATGTTTTTTTTTCTCGATTTTTTTGTTGTTTAATTTTTAATTTTTTATTTATATAGTTTTTATAAACCTATATGATGTATATATATATATATATATATATATTTTTTTTGACTTTTATTATTTTTATTATTTTATTTTTATTTTTTCTTAGGTTTTTTTTTAATATATATATGCTCTTTCTTCCTCTTTTTTTTTAATGGCCAAGGGCCAATTGGCAAAAATGGAGAAAGTCCAAAGCTTGTAGCGAAAAGCTTCAACGACAACGAAGTTGACAAATTTCGACGGCCAAAGACCTGGATCAAACTGGTTCTCTGTGCAACGGTTGAGCGGCTAGAGGATCGAACACCTCTGATACCAAATGAAACGAACAAAGTTTGTTCTTCAGTTTAAATACTCCAGAAGACTTGGAATATGTAGATCTCCATTGAGAATACAAGATTATATATTAGATGTATGAATAAGAATGATGATACAATGAGAGTGAGAGGCATGCTTATATACCAAGAAAAGCTACAGCAAAAACTTGGCTGTCATACAGCCTTGTATGGCTCTCTCGTATGGCCTCCTGCTGATCCAAATTCTATGGCCTCCTGTCAGAAATTGTATGTCTGAGTTGGCTGCTGGACCATACACCCGCGTTTTTTGGCTTCAACTTCTGTTGCTGCTGCAGCCAATTCGTACAACACTCTCCATTGCTGGATCGTACGGTCCCCTTAAATTGCTGAAGTCGATTTCCTTATTGGAAACCTGTTTCCCTTCTCTTCTGGCTTGCACACTGAGCAAGATTTTCTTTTACTTTGTGCAACTGAGTCACTGTGTGTTTTCCTTCCACTTTTGCCTTTCTTTATAATTTTGAGTTAATGACCAAGTCTCTGCAATCCTAACCACTTGTTTAGAATCAACGGTTGACATTAAAGCCCAATCTCACTAGTGATCAATGTTGGAGATTTATCTAAATCACTAGTGTAATTAAATTACACTTTGTTAGGCTTTCATAACTTAAAATTAAAAGACTCTTCACTTTAATAAAGTGAATTGCAAAATAGGATGGACTTCAGATGACCTCATGCACGTTTGACACAAAACCTGTGCAGAAGTTCCTGTCCAAGCTACAATCTTCAACAATAACTTTGCAAAAGAACAATTTGAAGAACATGATGGGATGGTACATTGTAACAACCATTTCCTCTGTTGCAAACATTTGTAAAAACAGGAGAAAATTGCTGAGATAGTACAGCAAAAAGTGTATTTGCAACAGTTGACTGCACAATCTTGAATTTGTTTACCATGAAGGTTGCCAAACTTTGGAGCAAAAATATGAACTCAAACATTTTCCTTTCATTGGATTATGTTCTTGGAATTTATGAGCACTTAAATCTCAATGTTTGCACTGATAAACAAGGTCAAAGCTAAACACAAGACATAGCTATGGTCTCATTTTTCCTAAGAAATGTGCTCTTGAAGTCATTCTGGCCAAATGCTGCCAGCTGCACATTAAGACCTGTTCAATTTCATTATTCTAGTTTTAGAAGTGGCACCAATTGTTTGACATGTACTTTGCAGTTATGCTATGCGTGTACTATAGGTAGTCTCCTGCAGTGGTGTAATGTTAAGGCTTGAATGTTTCCAAAATTAGCTTGCAGAACTTACAGAAAGAGAGCTCGCAATATAAATATATAAATATAGTTGTCATAATAGGCCTTTCCAAAAGATGTGAAATCATAGAGCGCCAATGAAGTGCACAAGAGCCTATAATTCATTGTCTGAGATCCCAAGTGATGTCTTCTGTAACACTTCCACAATTTGTAATTTTTGTGGGATCAATCATCAGGAAATTAGTTGTGGCTGAATTTGATTGAATATACTGAACTCTGCTATGCCTTTGGGCAGAAGGAGATGGTTGTTTAGGAAATAATCAACTCTGGATTATCTCTGTTTTTAATTATCCCATTTTCTTTTTTGTCATAAATTTTGACTCTACGAGGAACTAAGTGTTTACCAAAATTAGTAGTAAACGAAAGTCTTATCATGAAGGGAGTCTCTGTTGGTGTACTTATTATTCTTTTTTCTTGAAATACTGGTTTGTGGAATTGGTGTTGCGTATCTATGCATACTTCTCGTGTGCCAGAAATAGCATAATGAAGAGGAATATAAATTGATAGATAGTAGAAATCAATGTTCGAAGTATTGATCTGTATTTTGGGAAATCTAATCTTTCTTTTTATGCCTCTTCCAAGCAGCACTATACACAAAATGATTATCAGGAAGAAGATCCTGAGAAGAAACGAAATGGATTGGAGACAAGAACATTTTTTCTTGCTTGTATGTCACTTTTATTGGGGCGCCTTGACTCTGATACTTTTGAAACTGCAGTAGCAGAAGCCGGATCTCAATTTCTCAATCTTCTCTTTGCTCAGGTTGTATTTTTGCTCCTATCTAATATTAAAGGAATGGATGTTGGATGTTTTGTATCTGAACTTATACACCCCTTAATCAAGTCCTGGTAAATTCATTACAAGCCTTGATGATATTATGCTTATTTAATGTTTAAATTGCATATTTTGAAAATTTTAGAGTATGTGGTTGAAATTCTCAATTGTGAATTTTGCATGACTAAGGTTAATCTTAAGAGCATATCCTTTTGTTGCAATATGTTCTTATTCAACAGCAATTTCAAAGATCAAAGATCAAGAGAAGAAGAAACAACTCCCATGCAAAACATTCAGTGCACTGATGAAGTCTTTCCCATTAATCAAGCATATAGAGTAGATGTCTTCTTTACATAATAGAAGTACTCATATATAGAGACTTTAGTGCATGAACGTAAATCCTCTCATTTTATCATAGCGAAAATGGTAGTCTCCTATACAGCTGTCTTTTAAGAATCATTATTAGGGGCTGTCTGGAGATCTTCATATTATTGTTGAAATCAAGTCTGTTAATTGTGTTTTGCCTTGTTCATTTGACCTGGCCACTGAGGTAGATGATGGCTGTGTTACATGATTGTCAGTTGCTGTTTTTAATTTTTTTAATTTGTGGGCAATTGTTTTCCTCTATCCTGCATGCTCTAAGGCCTTTGTAGAAAAACCTTTGGCCCTGGTGCTTAAAATGTTGTTTTCACAAAAGGAAAAGCATTCTATAATCTACTAGGTCCTTTTTTGACATGCACACATCTTTTCTGACACCTACATTCTCCTAAAGGATTTTAGGGGTGTGCCACAAACATTAAATCAACAGAGTTTCTCTTTATTCCCAGCATCTAATGCTCCTCTTTAACTTGCAAAAGATTGGCTTGCCTGGGTACCCGTCATTGAAGGAGCTATTTGCCAGCATTGTTGTTTTTCTCTCCTCAACTTTTGATGCAGCCCTAGTGTTTGTATGTTTATGTGCATGCATTCTCATACAACAAGACTCTTACCTCTGTGAGTTGTGTGTTGTAGTGATGAAAGCTCCAACCACGCTGCACAATGCGAGTGGAAATTGGGTAGATCACCCTATGTAACCTTGGTGACCTACCTTACCTCCTTCGGCCAGCTAGTCTTTGGGTTCGAGAGGGGCTTCCCTATAGATCACTAGGGCTTAAATCATAAATGTAATATCCTTTTTAGGAGTATTCCTCAAACACCAGCAAACCCCAACCAGAAAAACGTACAAGTGGTATAATAGCCAGAAAACTCACAGAGATGAAATAACGATAGTGCAGAAAACAACAATGTATACATGAAACGTAAACAAATACTCAAGAAATGCAGCGAGAAATGCTAAGCCATTTTATTATACTGAGTAATAGACAGAGTACAAGAGGTGATCAGAAAGATAGCACCTCGACTTGCACCAGGCAAGTGAAGAAATATACTCAGAATAGAAATGAAATGGCCCCTCTTAGAACTGCGTGGATGCTGCTGGAGAACTGCTGTGCTGCTGCTGCTGCTGGAATCAAGTGAGGATTTGGGGCTGTTTGTTATGAAACCAGCTCAAGAAAAGATAGAAAAGATAGATCAACGCCTTAGAATTCAGCCTCTTCGAGGGGGCAACCTCCTTTACATTACATAAATGAACAATTCTTGGATGATACAAATGAAAAGACCTCCTTTCTATATATAGGAGTCTAAGGTCTCATAACATAATCAGAGCCGACATAACAATAATAATGTAAGGGCACAATAATAACAATAGTGGGCTTCTATGGGGCACAATAGTAACAATATGGGCACTACATGGGTACATCAATATAATAAGTGGTTTGTACTAATAACAATAAGGGGTTACACTAGTAGTATAGGGGCCTAACACTGTTCCCCTCGGAAAATGTTGAAACTCTAAAATTGGACTCTACTCATGAAACCCAGAAAAACCCAGAAAGATTTTCTAGAATGGCCACCCCCCGAAAATCACCCCCTTGGGGTTCTGCGCAGTCTCTCAAGGCTCTGCGCTGCCACTGAATGAACCCCTCGAAAAATCTGCCTGAAACCTCTGCCAAAACCCTCCAATATGCAAGGGTTGATTCCCTGCTCAATCTCCCAACACAAATCCTATTGCAAACTATCAAGCCAGAACTCTTGCCAGAAAGAACTGCGTCATCCCTCTCAGTGCTGTGCAGTCCTCCAAGATGCTCAATCCTCCTGCCAGAAATGTTGATGAAACTACTGCCAAAATGCTGATGGAAATACTTTGCCTGAGTAGGCACTCGAAGTCCCCCGGGGCTAAGGGTGAGATCTCTAAACGGAGAAACCCAATGCACTAAATAGTGTTGCAGACTAGCTAAACAGCCAGCGTGCTATAAGTTGAAGTGACTAGGTCAAATGCACATAATCGAATGCCAAAATGAGGAAGCTCCTCTCTCCTTTATAGCCTTTGCCTCTCTCAATCCCAAGGCCCACCTTCTCCAGCGTAATCCCTCTCTTGCCACGTGTTTCTTCCGTACTGCGCAGTCCCTCCAAGTGTCTACGTGGGCTCCATTTCTGCGTCCCCCTTTTTGGCCCCCTTGGCTGCCGTTTAAGTCACAACGTTGTGCTACTAGGAAGTGACTTTTATCAGTCACTAGGGGTGTGCCACGTTGCAAGCAAAGGAACCGCTAAGGAAATGTGGGATGCGTTGATGACATTATATCAGGGAACTTTCGAGCAATGAAAGATGTACTTAGAGTAGAAGCTGAGATCTGCTCAGATGCAGAAGGAGGAGTGAGTGGATCCGTTCCTTACGAAATTGAAGGAGACCTGTGATGGGTTGTCAATTGCAGGACATACTCCTCAAGACTCGGAGTTAGTGATATTGGCTCTAAACTCCATCTCAGATGATGGGAAGATCTTTGTCCAGAGTATCCTGAGCAGGGCAACATTACCAAATTGGGACGAGATGTGGGCAACTCTGAAACAAGAAGAGCTGAGGAGAGACCTACTCAAGGTCAAAATTGACGGGATAATGCAACCCCTGCATTGATGGGACAACCGGGGCAACAGAGACGTAAGAAGTACATCTCCAAGTGAAGTGCTTCAGATGTGGCTAGATGGGCCACTATGCATCCCAATGTCCTTTGAAGAAAAAGGACAAGGATGAGAAGCATGATCCCAAGGTTGTAGCCGCAAAGATTGATGAGGAGTTCGCCATGGCAGTTGAGATACCTCCAGGAGGGAGGTGGGCTGATATAGAGCTGTAGTCGGGAGGACTGCAGATGGGCAGGATCCTTGAGGAACCCACCTCTTGGATCATCACCTTGCTATAGGAGCCCATGATCAAGAGTAGCGGGATGGTGGAGTTTCAGTTGGTGCCATGGAGTGTTGATTCGATAGATGCAGTGGCTAGGAGAGCTAGAGACTAAGCAGCACAGAGTAGAGATGTAGCAGTGCAAGGAGGCACAGTGCAAAGCTTCAACAATGCAGTGGCTTCAGAGGCAGAGTGAGACTAGCATCAATGAAGATATCAACATCGAGGAGTATCCATTGGATACTTATCCAGTCGTCGGTGTTTTCAATTGCTTCTCTTAGCAATTGCGTTGCAATGTTAGCAGTGGCAGTGCTAGCAACATAGCAGATGCAACGTTTGAGAGGGAGTTGCAGTACAAATGTAGCATTGGCAGTGGCAGTGTTAAAGGCAACAATACAATAGCAGCAACAACACAGTGGTTGATGGATAGCATGTTAGGCATCAACAACGCAGAGACGATGCTTCAGAGTTAGAGCAGTATGCAGATAGGCAATGTATTGCTAGAGCACATTCCTCGCTAAGAGGGAGTGTTGATTTGGGGTAGCATCAGATGTGCTCTAAGCCTCAAATTTTGAAGGGAGGTTTGGGCACAGGATTCCGAAGAACCCAGAAAGCGTTTTGGGAAATTCCACCCAAAAGTGATTTTATTAAAATAATTAATATTTTTAATGGGGTTCCTAAGTCTAAACTTAGGAAAATTAAAATATTAATGGGTATTAATCTAATCAGAAGTGAAACTTCTAGAAAAAGCCATGGATCAAGCTAAAACGATCTGAGCCTTTTATTATGTTTTAATCTAGGTTGTTGGTTGTCCAACAGGAAGATATAAGAAGGGGCTTGAGGGTCATTTGGAAAACACACAGAGAGATTGAGAAAATCGATTTTCTGAAGTGAGAAGTTCTTAGGAGGAAAATTGATTGAGGAGATCTTGTAGCAGAGGGGCAGTGAAATCCAGGAGAAGGAATTTGTGGAGAGTACAAGGCAGAGAAAGGACAAAAAGACGTCCAGAAGAAGACTGATGCTGGTCTATGCAGTGCTGACGCAAAGGCAACATGGTTAGTGAAAGGAAGTCGAGTTTCTGCTGACGAAATTCGAAGTTCAGTTGCCAGAAGCCAGGGTGTGAGTCTGGGAGGCAGGAAAGTCGATTTCTCAGCCAACAGAGGATCCAGAGCAGAGAGGAAGCAGGGGCACAGTTCTACCCAGAAGCCACGCAGAGGGTGACACAGAGCCTCCAGAGCTGAAGGAGTAGTCACTGATTCTGCAGTGACAGAGTGAGATCATTTCACCAACCTTTTGTCCAGTATTTTCTCTTTTAAGGATTGCTAGCTGAGCATCCTAGATTTGTACTCAAAATTTTCTCCTATATAATAATAAACCCTCAGAGCTGCTGCACCAGTTTTCCCGCATTGGGCTTTTTTGGGGGCTATTTGTCCAAAAATAACTGTGTCCTATGTGTTGCATTGTTCTTTCTTGCTCAATATTTTGTTTCTGCAAATATATTAATTAAGTGAAGGCTGCAGATGTATTTACTTCAAAATTTACTGTAGAAGATAGTAAATAACTTGTATGATTTAATCAAGTAGGAGAAGTAACATCAATTTGTTGGAGTAGGGATTCCAGTGTAGGAATTTTCACAATGATGTCATCATTTTGAAGCTTAGGGCTTACAGGTGTGGGTCATTTATGACATAATTTGCATTAAGCTTGCTATTGGCTTTTAACCCAAGGTTTACTTATTGTTGAACTTGTTTTAGTGGGCTCTTAGGCTAATATTAGGTGAGGTAGGCCTTATATAAGTAAAGGTCACCTCATATTTCATTATTATCATCACTTGTGGACTATTTCAGCCTAATTGTTGTAGCCTTTTATTCTTGTGGAGATGTGATCTTTGTGGATAATTTTGCTATTGGAGACTAGCTCATGGTCTAGAGACATCACTTTGGGATAATGAAGAATTTGTTCATGCATATCTTGTGAGTATATTTATTGTTGGTTAACTTTTGATTGTATGCAATAATTTTTGGTAGGGTTTCTATGTTATTGTTAAATTGCATATCTTTCTATGGAATTTAGGTGAAATACTGTACGCTTTAAACTAGGAAATGAATGACATCCCTTCAGAACCTCCAAGTGAACTTTCCACTTGATTTTATCCCCTCATAAAGCATAACTAGGGTTTTGAAAACTAGAGTTTTTCTTACCCACTCCCTTCTAGGGTTTTATATCTCCATAGTAGGCTTCCCTTAGACTCCATCACTCAAGGAACAACCATTGGCTTCCACATAGGTAATCAATCCTCATTAAATATCCGTTTCAAATTTTATTCCTCTCTCTTCTTTCATTTTTTTCCCTTGAAGGCGAGCCACTAGGTTATGGCATAGGGACAAATTCAACTAGGGGGGGACATTGGTTTGGTGTGAGGTGTTTCACATGTACTGAATCTCATTACATCAAAATATAGCCTTTTCCACAGATAAATTTGCCTCTTTAGGGGTGATATCACAAGCCCTAGGTCTAGGAAACCCTAATCTAGTATCAAGGCTTCAACTTAGGGCTTGTTGAAAGTTTGTGGCTCTTTTGGGTGATCATACCAAGTTTTCCCAAGCCTTTTCTTGGTTTTATGCACCTTTGTAAGCCATTATCATTGATTATTCCTTAAACGTAGGTCATAAGTGTCTTTGATAGGCGTCATGAAGGGCACGCTATTCCCTGTCTAATGGGATTGAGCATTGTCCTTACTTTGAGTGCCTTTCTTAGGCTTGTCCATCCATCACCTTTGGATGATAGCATTAAGAATACCTATTAGGTGACTGATATCAGGAAGTCTCCCTTGTGATGAAAATCCACTAAAAAGTAGGAGGTGAAGTGATGTGGTGACAGTGGCTTCCAACTCATTGTTGTCCCTTGGTCTAGTTCATGTCTTGTGGGCCCTCTCACAAGACCTGCTAGATTTTGAGGCAAGATTTTCCGTCGTCGTTGCCAAGGACGATTTGAGTCAATCTCCTTGTTATTTGAAGATTAAACTTCTTTCCTCTTTGAAGAGAATATTTAAGACGCTGAAATAGCTTCTCTTTTGGCGACTAGTGAAAGTAATCCTATTAAAACCCTTGGTTTTTCTTTTGACGATACCATGGCTGCAAGAAATAAGAAGACTACCTGAAAAACTATTGACGCAACTACATTCCCTGTGATCCGAAAGAGTCCTGTGGTTAGAAGCTTATTTATGGATAATACCACCCCTAACACCATGGACAAGCCCTGAGTCATTGCTTCTTTTAGGCCATTAAATGTTAGCAAATTCCCTGATGCTCTACATCCATTACCAGAAAAGCATAGTGCATAGTTGCCTAAATTCAATGGTTTTAATGCTATCACTGCACAAAAGCATATGCATGTGTTTTATTGGGCAGTGAGTGCCAAGTTGTAGTCATGATGTTGTTTGCCTTGAGTTTATACAGAAACACAAGGTATTGGTTCTGTAGTTTATCGTATGGTAGTATCATAGATTGGGATACCTTTCACCAAGCCTTTTGATGAAAGATGCGCCATAGTCAAGGATGGTATCATGCTCCTTTGTAAGCCATTATCATTGATCATTCCTTAAACGTAGGTCATATGTGTCTTTTTAAGGCGTCATGAAGGGCACGCTATTCCTTGTCTAATGGGATTGAGTATTGTCCTTTGTTTGATTGCCTTTCTTAGGCTTGGCCATCCATCACCTTCAAATGATAGCATTAAGAATACCTATCAGGTGACTAATATTAGGAAGCCTCCCTTGTGGTGAAAATCCACTAAAGAGTAGGAAGTGAAGTGATGTGGTGACAGTGGCTTCCACCTCATTGTTGTCCCTTGGTCTAGTTCGTGTCTTGTGAGCCCTCTCACAAGACTTGCTACATTTTGAGGCAATATTTTCTGCCGTCGTTGCCGAGGAGGATTTGAGTCAATCTCCTTGTTATTTGAAGATTAAGCTTCTTTCCCCTTTGAAGAGAATATTTAAGACGACAAAATAGCTTCTCTTTTGGCGACTAATGAAAGTAATCCTAATAGATTCCCTAGTTTTTCTTTTGACGATACCATGGATGCAAGAAATAAGAAGACTACCCGAAAAACTATTGATGCAACTACATTCCCCGTGATCCGAAAGAGTCCTATGGTTAGAAGCTTATTTATGGATAGCAACACCCCTAACACCATGGACAAGCCCTGACTCATTGCTTCTTTTAGGCCATTAAATGTTAGCAAATTCCCTGATGCTCCACATCCATTACCAGAGAAGTATAGTGTATAGTTGCCTAAATTTAATGGTTTTAATGCTATCACTGCACAAAAGCATATGCATGTGTTTTATTGGGCAGTGAGTGCCAAGTTGATAATGGATGAGGATGTAGTCATGATGTTGTTTGCCTTGAGTTTAGACAGAAACACAAGGTATTGGTTCCCTATTTTATCGTAAGATAGCATCATAGATTGGGATACCTTTCACCAAGCCTCCGATGAAAGATGGGCCATAGTCAAGGATGTTATTATGCTCCTTGAGAAATTTCTAGAAGATAAGAAGGCTGAAAATGAAATTGTTAAAGGAATTCACTCAATGTTTCAAAAATATACTCAAGGAAGTCTGTGATCTAGATTCTATATAGAGTCTAGATGAACTGATTACACTATCCTTGATATGTATGAGCTTTTCACAGGCATTTGGGATATTCTCTTAGAGATAAGAAGCCTCAATCTTTGGATGAGGCTAAAATTTTCGCTGCTTAGATATAACAAAATTTGAATGCAGCTAATATTGACTTGTTCACCTATCCTAGGGTTCAACTTGAACATAAGGCTAATCTTGGTGCCAAGGTGGATGATGCCTTGTAAGAATTTGCTGAAAAATTTGCTAAGGTTACTAGTGAGTTTTTCCAAGGACAAATGGCAATGATGAACAAGCTAGCAATGGTGGAAAGAGAAAGGGGATCCTGTTAAAATTTCCCTCCTATGCCACAATTCAATAAGGAAATATCTCTCAAGAAGAAGGCACCTGGGGGAGACCATTCATCATAGCAAAATGCATCAAACACCCTTGCCCCAACCAACATGGTGGGACATGTAGTGTCTCCTTGGTGTCAACCCCGCGATGAGTTCCATACCCCTTAAGAGTTTCCCTATAATCAAGTGGAGGAGGAAGAAGCTTTGGAGCACCTTAATGTTGCCAATGATGGTGCCACTTTTAATATCTTGCTTGGTGAATCGTACTTTCATCTGTGGCCTAATCAAGACCATGATGAAGATACTGATGATCAAGATGAGTTGATGACAGTTGTAGAAAATAATGGAAGATTCAAGGGATTACAATATTCAAGGAGGAATGTCAACCAATGTTGCAAACATTGACATCGGGATACAATCGACAAGGGTTTAAAAAATGTAGTATAGAATGATAGAATGTGCATGTGTAAGATGATAGAATGAGTGATTGAATGTTACAATGAGGGTCCTACTTATATACTAGGCAAGGTACCCCTTTAGAATAATCATTTCCTTTGGGACATGTCCCTTCAATAACTAATTGTTATTTAATATGTATTTATGTTTGTTACATGCCATCCTCTTAAGTAATTCTTTGTCCTCATAGCATCATAAGTAGGGTTCTCCTTAGCTGCATACATCACTCATCTATTTTTATAGGTATGACTTCAACATGTCGATGTTGAACTTCTTTGCGGACCCATATCTTTTCCTTTCTTTCTTCTTCATCTTCTTTTTTATTTTTAAATAATATATTAATTTCTACTTTATTTTGATTCTTATTATTATTCTAATAATTTTTATTTACTTTATCTTCTTATTTATTGATTTATTTTTGTATATTTAAACTTTTATCTAAAAACCAACCTTATAAAATTTCTTTGTCTATGTCATACTGTACAGATGCAACTATACACTCTAGGGCCTGGTTTTATCCCTCATTGCCATAATGGACAAACTGGCTACATTGTTTCCCATTCATAGATGCATGTCTGGTGGAACCTACTGTTGCACCGAGGGTCACATGCTACTTTGCCAAACAAAAAAGATTCTTGGCAAATTATGCAATTATTATACTTGATATTCCCCTCTGGAAATGTTATGTGAGATTGCTACAACAATAGAATGACGACTTCTTGTAACCACCTGAATAATGGAAGTTTCTTAGGAAAACATTGACTTTATTCGCCCAATCCTATTATTCTTCTCTCTAACTCCACTTGCATTTCTTTTGGGGGCTCCACGAGGAAAATGTCTCCATTGCTCGATAACTTGAAGTATTCTCTCCTCTACTTCCTTAGTTTGGGCTCTTCTATCTTCAGGTTCAAGATTAAGACCTTGCTATCATTCCTCAAGTTCCCGTAATTCTCTTATAATCTTCGGTATTTGAGTTGATAATTCTCTAAATTCTCTTTCTTCACCAATGTTGTTGTTCCCCTCTGACAGTGTGCATACACAAATATTGCACTTGCCTCGGGTTCATATTGGATAATTATGGGACAAAATTAGAGCTCTTGATAGAATATTTGGAGGTTTGTGAATTTGTTCAACATCATTTGGGCAACGATGTGTTATAGCTTCCTTCCACTTTCGGGTTATTGCCTTCAAAATTGGTCGTTTTTTCCATGGCAATCTACATAACCGAGAATCACTTCACCCAAAACAATTTCATCTGGAAGATGTAGTAAACAACAATGTTTAGTTGGTACTTTAAATGTATTTGTACACAAATATATTGTAAAAAATTTGTATATATTGATAACATGATAGAATAATAGGATTGTTGTTGCAAATGAGGGGCCCCATTATAAATACTAGGCGTGGTGCCCTTTCATATGAAGAGATGTGTCTCTTTGATAAGACACATCTTTACACCCTTTAATTAATTATTATTTATTATCATGTTTGTTACATTGCCACCCTCATAAGGAATGCTTTTTCCTCAAAGCATCATAAGTGGAATTCTTTTTACCTGCACATGTCAGTTATTTATTTTTATAGGCATGACTTTGGCATGTTGATGTTGATCTCTTTCTTGCGGACCCATCCCTTCATATATATATTTTAAATAAAATATTATCGATATATACATTTTAATTTCTACTTAGTTTTGATTCTTATTATTATTCTAATAACTTTTTTTTATCATATATTATTTTAATTTTTTTAACAAACCCTAGTATTATTATACCTAACTATTGTTGGAAATATGTTAATCACCGTCAGTACTTTCACCATGTGGAAAAGTATAAATTTTGAATTTAAATTTTTTGCCTCCAAAAATATCGAAATCGACCCCCTTTTGCTTAGGTCGGCTGTTAGGTCCTTATAATACTAGTGATGCCCCCATTAATATTGTAGTTGTATCCCTTATTAATATTGTTGTGTTCCTATTGTCCCCATATTGTTATTGCTGTGTCCCATAGAATCCCTCTATTGTTATTTTTGTGCTTTTATATTATTATTGTTAGGTCGGCTTGGTTATATTGTGACCCCTTAGACTCCTATATATAGAAAGGAGGTTTTGTCATTTGAATCATCCAAGAATTGTTCATTTGAGTAATGTAAAGGAAGTTGCCCCCTCGAAGAGGCTGAATTCTAAGGTGTTCAACTATCTTTTCTATCTTTTGGTGAGTTGGTTTCATAACATTTGAAATCAGGCTTTGGATTCTAGGGTGTCGCTGCTCCAAATAGGTCATCGTGGCATTTTCCCTATAACTTTTTTCTACGACGTTTCAGAAGCGAAAAAATCCCATTAGAGACGAAATCACACTGAACTCGGGTTCGAATTTCAGAGCTTTTCGCACTATATTTGTGGAGATATGATCTGAGGAAGTTGGTCTTTTTGCAAACTCCTGAATTACATTTCAAACAGGTGACCTGGGGAAAATCGTCATAACTTTCTCTCTGAGCATTGGATTGAAATTTTGTGAGAAGTACAGAAAGAGGACAGACTGTAGTTTCTTGTATATATTTTTCAGAGCCAAAGGTCGAAA
Source organism: Pinus taeda (assembly GCA_000404065.3). Classification (NCBI taxonomy): domain Eukaryota; kingdom Viridiplantae; phylum Streptophyta; class Pinopsida; order Pinales; family Pinaceae; genus Pinus; species Pinus taeda. The sequence continues at coordinate 49,169 of APFE030895205.1, forward strand.
CATTGACACGTAGCACTTTATACAAGTTCGCTCTTCTGGAAAGGTCTATAATCAGGTCATCTTGGGAGATTGTGCATAAGTCTTCCTTAGAGAATCCAATTTGGATCACACTGGTGGCATTGGAAAGAGGACGCAAAGGGCTACTACAGGTCGCAATTTCAGAACTGTATGATCCGAAATTACAGAGATACATCAGATTCAATATCAAGCTCCTACAAAGTGAAAAAAGGTGTGCATTTTTTTTAAATTTTTTGCATAAGCTTGGCTTGAAAAAATAGTTTGAAGGAATTCAAAGGGCATGGTAAATCATTATTATCGGTAATTTATGCCCTGAGGAAAGAAAATGCAAACACCTAGTAAGCAACCTGAAAGCTCTAGCATGACTCATGAAGAAGGGGAAGAAATGCAACATGATATATCAAAATTACGAGATCAAGTGCAACAACTGTCACTTGCACAAAAAGTAATAGAATCTAAGATGGATGGTTTAAAGAAAGATGTAGAAGCTAAGATGGATGGTTTAAAGGAAGGTGTAGAAGCTAAGATGGATGGTTTAAAGGAAGGTGTGGAAGCTAAGATGAATGGCATGGACGCTAAGATGAATGGCATGGACGTTAAAATGGATGGCATGGATGATAAGATGGAAGAATTGAAGATAAATTTGAATAAGTTGCTACAAGAAATGGTCACTAATGGTGAAAGGGTAGTAAAGGAAACTCATGATGAGAACAAAAAAAATGTTAATCATAATTCCATAAACTCTAATGTTCGATCAAAGACCCACCATACTCCAAAAATCGATATGAGGAAGTTTGATGGCACGGATCTTGCAACATGGATATTACAGATGGAACAATTTTTCGATCTCAATAATGTGCAAAACACACAAAAGGTACGTATTGCAACTTTATATTTGGAACCAAATCAGTTTGTATGGTATCAATGTCTTTGCTCTCGTAAACAAATTATCGCTTGGGCAATTTTTATGAAAGAATTGACAACACATTATGAGGATACAAAAAGCAATCCTTTTTTTAGCCAATTGATAAGTCTCAAACAAAAGGGTTCAATAATGGAGCACATTGAGGAGTTCGAAAAATTGAACATAAAGGTTAAAAAATATTCTAGAGGAGCATAGGATTGATGTGTTCATAGGGACTTTAAGGGATAATATGCAACATGATGTTCGCCTTTGGGAACTTGATTCATTAGAGAAGGCATTTAGGTGAGCAAGAAAAATGGAAAGCAAAATTATGGCAACCAGGAAGCATACCACTCACAATTATAATGATGGAAGTGTTGTTGCCCCTAGCCTTTCACAACCTATAAGGTTGACACCACAACAATTGGAAGAAAAAAGAGCAAAAGGGGTTTGTTACAGTTGTGATAGCAAATACACTAAAGGTCATAAGTGTGCTGAGAAGAAATTATTCTATGTAGATTGTGAAGAGGAAGAAGAAAAGGAGCAAAAAAGGTCAAAAGAAAAGGATATACTCCAGGAACAAAGCCTAGATATAGAAGAAATGAATCCGACCATATCTTGTAATGCATTGGCTGGAATTACCACTCCTCAAACCATCAAGATAGTAGGACAAATCAAGAAGAAAAAGGTAATAGTGTTGATTGATTCAGGAAGTACCCACAATTTTATTCATTGTAAGATAGCAAAAGAATTGAATTGCTTCCTATATCCAGCACTAGAGTGTCAAGTGATGGTTGCAAATGGAAGAACGATAAATTGCTCTGGAAAGTGCCATAATATCAAGCTATCCATGGGAGAATATGTATTGACTAG